>CM059873.1:22309251-22605867 GCA_030490815.1 Acer saccharum
CTTTCCATTTTCCCCCCATCTAGATTAATATTGAACACACTGTAATTTGTTTCAGGAGCAAATGTCTCCTCAAATTCAATACCTTCAATTTGAGAGTACCCTTGTGCAACAAGTCTTTCCTTGTTACTCACAATGTTGCCATCCTCATCGGATTTGTTCCTATATATCCATTTTGTGCCTATGACATTAGTGGTCTTAGGCCTAGGAACTAGAGTCCAAACCTCATTCCTTTTGAATTGGTTTAACTCTTTTTGCATAGCAAGAACCCAAAATTCATCTTTTAAGGCCTCATCAACCTTTTTGGGTTCAATTTGAGAGGTGTAGTATGTGTAACTAATAAGATTAGCTATTTGACGCCTAGTTCTAACACCCTCATTCACATCTCCAATAACATCATCTTTGTTATGGAGTCTTCTAACCCATGAAACGGGTTCATTAGAGTTCAAGAGAGGAACTCTATCAAGAGGTTATGTGTCCTCTTTATCAAGGTTATACGTCCCAACAATAGGAGTCTCCACAACCTTCTCCAAGGGAGAGTTATCTACTGCAACAACCTCCTTCTCATGGTCACTAGAGTTAAGCTTATTATCATCAAAGACAACATTTGATGATTCCATGATGCTCCGAGTCTTTAAATTGAAAACTCTATAGGCTCTACTATTCAAGGCATAGCCAATAAAGATACCCTCATCACTCTTAGCATCAAACTTGCCAAGTTGATCACGGTCATTTAAATGTAGCACTTACTTCCAAAAGTGTGGAAGTAGCTAACATTTGGCTTTCTATCTGTCCATAACTCATAGGAGGTTTGCCTAGTGTCGAGCCTTAGGAAGACTCTATTTCCTATATAGCAAGCCATATTGACGGCTTCGGCCCATAGATTCTGTAAGGATTCCCGTAGTTTCTAATTGGCTTATTTCGTGATCAAACCATATGTGGGGATCCTTGTAAGGGTAGCTTAGGAGTTGGTTTATTATTCGAAGCCCTTTCAAAGACCTCGTCTTGATAAGCACCGAAGGTAAATTCTATGTGCTTACTTATCTTGAAGAGATAGTTGCACACACTCACTTAGCATACTTGTTCATGTGTGCATTCTCTTCACATGTCACTTTACACACTAGCACTTTGATGTTGTATCTTGTTGTGTGTATTTGTGTCTTGTAATTCGTTTCCCGATAGTGTTCGGAAACGTCCGCGTACGCACTAGAATGTGCTTGGTTTTGCGCGAAGACCGCCTATGGAGATGCACTTGGCATCTCCTTGGTTTTCACCTCTGTTGGTGATCGGCGGCCTGGCCGCCGAATGAAACCACCTTTTGAATTTGGCGGTTGAATCGGCGGTTGTATGGCCGCCGATCTGAAACGCCGTTTCAGACCTGATTGATTTTATTATCGGGTTTAATTCGGCGGTGGGAACGGTGGTCACGAAACCGCCGAATGGAACCGCCGTTTCTCCCCTGTTTCTCCGGGAGCAATTCGGCGGTTGAAATCGGCGGCCACAGACCGCCGATTGAAACCGCCGATTGGCGCGTTTCTTTGAAACTTACTTAAACGACCTCACTTTGGCTTGGCACCCTATATATATGCCATTTTGTCTTTAGATCAATTAAGAGAGTTCATATTCAGATTTCATACTTAGGATATTTTTTAAAGAGAAGAAAAATTCCAAGAACTCATTTTTAATTACTCAAACACTTTTTCCATGATCATCAATCATCATCTAGCATCATCTTAGATCATCTAGATGACATCTTGCATGGATTCTTCATCATACTTTGCTTGGTAAGCTTTTCACTAATATCTTACATATTTTGTGTTTCTCTTATCTAGCAATCTCAATTTAATTACTTGTATGTGATTTTATATACTTTGAATACAAGATTGAGATTAGTATGATGTATGTTTGAGAAGTTGTATTGTGCTAGCATATTAGGTTTTGTGCTTGATATTGATTAGCTTAACTATTTGACATGTCATTTAGTTTTGATATCTAGGATTGTTCTTAATTGCATATTAATCATCTTAGATAAGCATATAGGTTTCCCTTGCTCTATGTTGCATTTTGAATATTCACATATATTCACTTAGGGTTGTATTCTCTTCTAGAGAAGGTAAGTCTTGTGTGTAGCAATCGGGATTAGGTTGCTTAGATCGCAAGCAAATTGGACTAGGTTCACTCATACCGGGATTAGGTAGGTGTGTGATTACTTCCGGGATTAGGTTGTAATCGTTTGCACATTTAGTGGATTCGAGGTTCGAGTGTGGCTTACTTACATAGCCCGTGGTTTTTCCCGTGAGGGTTTCCACGTAAAAATCAAGTGTTGATTTAATTTCCGCACCATATTACACTTGCTTGTTTATATTATCTTGAGTGTAATTTCGTAATTTTGACTAACACGAAAAATTGGGTAAAAAGCGTAAAATCTATTCACCCCCCCTCTAGATAGTTTTATACACACCGTGCAATAATTAGTTTCAGATTCCTAGGGACATTGTTGTTAAGCAACATCACATGGGCCATCTCTTAAAGGACCATATTCTTTCTCTCAACAACTCCATTTTGTTGAGGAGTCCTAGGAGCCGAAAACTCATGGGAGATGCTTAAGCTATTGCAATCGCTTTCAAAGTAGGCATTCTCAAACTCTCTCCCATGGTCACTTCTAATCTGTTTAATGTTTTTAATGTTAGAGTCTTTTTCATTTTCAAGTTTATTGCAAAACATTTTAAAGTTATCAAAAGTTTCGGATTTTTCTCTAAGAAAATATGGCCACGTGAACCTAGAGAAATCATCAACATAAACAAAAATGTATCTCTTTCCACCAAAACTCTCAGTTTGCATGGGACCCATAAGATCCATGTGGAGAAGCTCTAGGGGCTCCTTGGTGGAGAGATATTTGCCCTTTTTGTGCATGTTTTTAGTTTGTTTTCCTTGTTGGCAAGGTCCACAAACACCATTGACTTTCTTCCCAAGCTTGGGAAGGCCATTCACAACATTAAACTTATTTAAGATTTGTAAATCCTGATAGTTCATGTGGCCAAGTCTTTCATGCCACAACTCAATTTGCTCATCCTTGGACATATTACAAGAGACCACTCTAGTCTGAAGACAATAGCATCTCATACCTTTCAATAAGGTTTGTCCATCGGGCTTAAGGATTGAGCAATCATTTTTGCTAAACAAGACGAAAAATCCTTCATCACTAAGATGAGAAATGCTTATTAAATTGGCTTTCAAGCCATCAACATATAAAGCATTGGACAATGAGGGTAATCCGGGAACGGAAATAGTTCCTTTCCCTACAACTCTCTTTTTGGATCCATCACCAAAGGTGACACATCCTCCTTCCTCCATGACAAGAGTCTTGAAGAAACTCTTGTTTCCCGTCATGTGCCTAGAGCACCCACTATCTAAGTACCAAAAATTAGAAGAATTTGCCTTCAAGGCAATTTGAGCAACATAGCAAAAATAAGCATCTCTTCTAATCCACCTAGGTGAAACACTTTCTTTCCTAGTGGTTAATAGTACATGGGCTCTAGATGTCCTAGGATCATACAAATTTGTTTCATTTTTTCTAAAGACATGCATCTTGGCTTTAGCCTTTTTCTTTTCTATCATGCTTTCAATTCTGTGCATTTTCATCTAATGAAAGCAATTTGGTCTAATGTGACCATCAATACTACAAAAATGACATGAAGGTATAAAGCTAGGAATCATACCATAACCTTGAATATGCATTGGGGCCTTCCCATGTCTTTGTGGTTGTCTTGGTTGTTGATAAGGATCTCTCCTTCTTTGTTATTGACCAAGACTTGGTTGCTTCCTCGGTTGAGCTTGCATGATAGGTCTCTTCCCTTAATGGACTTTAGGTTGAGGGAAGTTAGCATGATGAGCTCTTGGATGTTGAGCTTGAGGCGGACTTCTTAGTGCCACCTTCACTTGAGCACTTCTTGAACACTCTCCTAGGTCAATTTTCTTTCTAGGTAATTGACGAGGAGGAGGAGACTCCTTGAGGTTCATGCTCTTGACAAATACGGTCTTGCTTGGAGTAGAGGACAGTTTGTCATCTTCAAACCTAATACCCCTCTTGTCACTTGGCCTTTTTCCAACAACTAACATATGGTCAAGTTTTTTAGTGCTAGAGCCCATCTTGGCCATCAACTCTCTAGAACCTTCAAGCTCCCTCTTCATCCATTGTTCACTCCTCTTAGATAAGTCTAACTCCTTTCTTATCTTATCTTCATTCTCCATGGTTCTCACCAGTTCTACATTTAAGTGGTCAACTTGTGTTGAGAGCTTTAGGTTTTCTTCCTTCAATTTCCTAATTTCTCTCTTGTTCTTTAACCTTGAACTCTCAAACTTGACTATGTAGTCTTGAAGATCCATCCTATCCACATTTCCATTTATGGATTGAGATGAATAACCATCATCACTTGAGTCATTTTCCTTTTGACTTTCATCCTCTTCTTCATTAGTACCTTTACTCTTGTGGGGGGAGGCAAATGCTATGAAGTTAGCCATGAGCTCTTCATCATCTGAAGACTCATCTCTCTCATCAGAGTCATCACTTCCACTCCATGTGGTAGCCATCACTCTTCCCTTCTTGTTCTTCAAATTTCCACAATCGAGAGCGATGTGTCCTATACCGCCACACTCATAGCATTGAATCCCATTCGTTTCACTTTTCTCTTGCCTAGGCTCAAACTTCTTGAAGGGAGTCTTTTTCTTCAAGTCTTGGCCTTTGGATCCAAAACCCTTCTTCTCGAACTTGACGAACTTCTTGAACCTTCTCATCAACAAGGCCATGTCTTTGTATGAGTCATCCTTCTCCTCCTTCTCAACTTTGGAGGCTTTCCAAGCAATTCCCTTTTGCTTTTTAAGAGGTGTAGAGGTAGGACCCTTCCTAGACTCATATGCTAGAAGTCTCCCTATCACCTCACTCGGCTTCATATCTTTATACCTACTATTCTCCTCTAAAGCCGTTACTTTGGACTCAAACCTCCCGGGAAGCGATCTCATTATCTTTTGCTTAATCCTTCGATTCGAGTAGGGTCACCAAGTTGATGAATTTGGTTGACAATGTCCATCAACTTGATCTCGAAGTCATTGAAGCACTCATTTCCTCTATCCTTAGCGACTCGAATTGAGTTTGGAGGACTTGAAGCTTGGAGTCCTTCACCACTTCGGTTCCCTCGTGTGCAACTTCTAAGATGTCCCACGCCTCCTTAGCAATCCTAGTGTTTTGAATCAATTTATATTGATTCTCATCCATTGCACATAGGATGGCATGCATCGCCTTCCTATTCCATTTCGATGCTTCAAACTCTTGTGCGTTCCATTGCACCTTAGGCTTGAGTAGATCCTCTCCTCCACCCATAGGTGCCATCATCGGTGGAGCGTAGCCGTCTTCAACCGCCATCCAAGCCCTATCATGAAGTTGGTATATGTATGACTCCATCTTGCCTTTCCAAGAGGCATATTTCAACCCGATGAGTAGGGGAGGTCTCGTGCTATAAGCACCCTTGTTGCCAACACTGTTTCCACTCATAGAGTTTAGGAATGAATGAAATGAATGCAAATGTATGAATGACCAAAAATCACACAAAATGCAAAACACACCAAAAGGCAAGGATCACCTAAGTATATCTAAGAACCCACTCTAATACCAATTGAAACTAATAATGCACGGTGTGTATAAAACTATCTAGAGGGGGGTGAATAGATTTTAAACCTTTTTTACCAATTTTCGCGATTAGTCAAATTTACGAAATTACCCATATCTAGTTAATTCAATAAATCAAGTGTAATAAGTGCGAAATTATAAATGACACTTGATTTTTACGTGAAAACCTTCAACAAGGAAAAACCACGGGCTTTTATGTGCGCCACACACAAACCTCGAATCCACTAATTACAATAACATTTACAACCTCGGTTGACCTTAACCTCTAATGGTCAATAACCCGTTACCACTACCCGTAGGCCTGTAAAAGTGGACCTAGTCCAATTTGCTTGCACTACTCACCGGTAGTCACAAGACTTACTTCTCAATGAAGAGATTAAACAACCTAATGTGAATATGATGATATTCAAAGAGCAAGTAATGCTATGTTACACTAAATGCTTATTTAGGATGAAAGATGACAACAATCACAATCCTAGATATCAATCTTTGCTATATGTCATGGTATAAAACATAGCTATATTAGATAGGACAATCCTAATAATAACTATCAAAATACAACACTCAAACATTCAACACATAATCTCAATCTTGTATTTAGAAAGCAATCTAAGAACATACAAGTAATCAATGAGATAAATAGCTAAGTTTAAAGACTAAGATTAGATGAAATTGGTGTTCAACTTACCACAGCATGTGTGTTGATGAAGACCTAAGCACTAGCACATCCTAGATATCATGGATGATGCTTAGATGATGATTGATGCATATGAATTTTGATTTGAGTGATCAAAGATGAGTTCTTGATGAAAAAGCTCTCTTTGAAAATACTCTCAATTAAAAATATGATTTTTTGAGTTAGTTAAACGACCTAAGGATATAACAATGTATAAATATGAGGTCAAGATGATGCAACGCCGTTTTGTAAAAAACAAGGCAAACCGATGCGGGTATCGCTGCCAAAACCGCAACGATATCCATAACGATATCCACAGCGGTGCACTAAAAAATGCATTAGGTATGAAGATCGTTGTGTCTACCGTTGTGGATTCCACAACAGTTACAGCAATGGTATGCACTGGGCACAAAACGTTGTGCCTACCGCTGCAAAAAGCCACATCGGTTAGGAGAGCTGCAAAACAGAGCAACTCACCGTTGTGGCTACCGCTGCGAATTCCAACAGCGGTCTCCTATACCATGCAAGGCTTAAGTGAAAAAATATGCAATCTTAAGCTACTTAAAAGCATGGTAAAGAACAATTGCATGAAGAGTTAAACACAAGAATGCACAAACAAGAAACAAACAACATAAAAGAAGAAGAGATATGCATGAGTTGTGAGTGTGTGCAACTAAATCTCTTCAAAGCAAGTAAGCATAAATATTTTACCTTTGATGTGCTTCTTCTCTTGAGGTCTTGAGAAGGCCTTTGTTGTGCAAGAGCACCAGCAATCAAAAGCCTAAGCTACCCTTACATCAAACCCCACGTGTGGTTTGTCACCAAAATAAGCTAATCAAACTTTGAGGAACTATCAAAAAGCTAGAAAGCAAGCATTAGGATATAGAAATAACTAAGTAAGCTTTTTCATCAAATGCAAAGCCTTCGCTCTTTTTGTGAGCTCTCTTGGCTTGTTTGTCCTCATGACAACAAGTTGTTGATGTGTCATCCCAAGAGAATAAAGACTTAACACTTCAACTCAAACACATACAAAAATGACTTTCTCCAAAAGTCTTAACATGATTGTCACCATATAGATTTCATGAAAAAACAACTTCTTAAAAGTTAATCAATGGATTTCGACTATCATAGTGATATTTGTGAGATAGCTAAGCTCATGTCAAAGTCATAGAGAAACAAAGCTAGCTAGCTAAGTTACTCAAAATTGGGCAATAATCTTAAAGTTAACTCACTTATGCAACTTACACTAATGGTAAAAGTACTCACCCTTGACCCATTTGGTCTTGGGTGCGCAAACACATAAACCATCATGATCATTTCTCATGGCAATATTATATCTAGAAGATAAATCATCAACTATCTTCTCTATAAAGATATTTCTTATGTTAAACACAACATTATTGCCATCAACAAAGATATTATCAAGACTATGCATATGATCATTTGAAACACTCATTTTCACCCAAATCTTCTTGACAATTTTCCTCACATGATTATCATTATCATGTACAAAAATCAAAGGGATATCATGCAAGAAACATTCATAGAAGATTTTCTCATCTCATTAACATGCATCTCATTTCCTAGTTTGCATTGTTTAATATACTTATAGCAACTAGATTTAGTATGCACTACAACATTTCAAAAATGGAAAACCGGAATACATATGGAGATAATACTATTTAGGTGAGAATGTATCGACGGTGAAGGCTCCTTACTCTTCTTGATTTTGCACTTGACCTATGAAGATTGACCTTTGAAATCCTTTTGTTCCTTAGTGACTTACTTTTAGTTGTAGGAGACTCAACTTGCTCATCTACAAAGCTTAAGTCACTTGAATCTTCATGAAGATTACCAAGCTTTTTGGCTTTCATGATTGCTAAATCCTCTTCCTTGCCTTTGATCATTTCCTTCAAGAAAAATAAATTATTAGCAAAAACACTCATTAAACTATCTAACACAAGAGCATCTTCAACCGTCTTCTCTTCTAGACATTTGATCACTTCATTCTTCACTTCAACTTTCTTCAAAGCTTTATCTCTTTCCTTCTCAAGAGATTGAACTCTTGCCATCAAGTTGAAGTTGGTGGTCTTTGATTTGCAATCTTTATCATTGAGTTGCAAAGTCAAGTGATCATGTCTAACTTGATTATCCTCTGGGAAAACTTCTTCTTCTTTGCTTTTGTCACTAACATTCTTTTCAAGCTTATCAACAAAATTGTTAGTAGGCAAATGAAATGTAAAACAAGAAGAATCTTTTTCACAAGTAGCTAGGAATATATTCCATGTCTCTTTTACCATATTTGAATCTTTAATAAGAGAAAGGCATTTAAAAACTTACACCACTATAAATGGCAAAAAAGGTCTAAAAGTTTCAACTTCTCAAAAATAAACCTCACTCATACTTCATGAACATATTGGTTTGGAGAAACTACTCCATCAAATATAAAACTTGGAGAAGAGAAACCTTTCTTGACAATCCAACCAAGCTTGGTCATCACTAACTTAGTGAAGTCTTTCATGAGCATTTTCAACAAAACAAACATTTTCCTAATCAACAAAGAAGGACAACCATTACAAACAATTATAGACAAAAGGTTGTTATCCTAGTAAATAACCTTGTAGATCCCGAATCACACTAATTAATTTAAGTGACCCGCTCTAATACCAATTGAAAATACCTATAAGGTTATACTAAACAACCTAGATGGGTGATGAATAGGTTGACACTCTAATTTTAAAACTCTTTCATGACTTTTGTCAAAACCTTGGTGAACATATAAATTAACCTTTAACATGATTGTTATGAGAAAACAATTAACACAAGAATGCTCAATTCACCACCCTTAGTCTACAAACATATACCAAGAAACAATGTATCTTATGTACAAGTATATTCAATGAAGAGCAAATTCCACAAGTTGTACTTTGAATATAACAATGTAAGTACACTAAGTAGAACTCTACAACTTGCTATAGGATATCACAAGATACAATATTCAAACACTTACAAAGATACAAGAGACAAATGTTGATTCAACGAATAATGTGTGCATTTCTTTCTCTACAAAAATCTTATTTACAATGATGTGAGGAAATGAAGATCTTAAACAAGATATATTGATCATACATACAAATATAAAGAGATAGAGATAGAGATAAAGACATTTGACACATTGATTTTTACGTGATAAAACCTTCGAATGGGAAACATCTACGAGTTGAATCCACAACCACCAGCAAACTGTAATCCACTATGACGAATAAAAGATACACACTCAAAGATATGACCAATCCCTTGATACACTCACCAAGCTATCAACTCATATTCTACCCTCGGGCCTAGTGAATCACTTTGCCTACTTTCTATCCAAGACACTTCATGTTGGGGTTTTTGCCCTAAAACTTGTATTTTGTAAATGTGAATTGAACATAAATAAAAGAAGTAGTTTATTCATTCAAATTGTCTCATACATTTATTTATATCATGTGTACTTAACATCCAAGATTGCCGGATGTAATCTCTAACTGAGTAGTCATATATAGAGGTATTCAATTTGAGATGAGCAATCTAAAGAGTCCATAGATAGCAAATAAAGCTGGGTACTTTATTTGTGGTTAATCTATAGCTGCGGTCTATTTCGTAATGTACGGTGATCCTATCCTGGATCATTCATATGGAGATATGAGAATGGAGGCACCTTATATGATGTGATCATATAGGACTGTGCCATGATCTATATGAATCTCTCACCAAGATTCGTTACAATATGAGATTCATATATATCATCAAATGATGGTTGTATATGGGTGATCTTAATCTTGAGTGTCTTATCGACTCCTTCAGGTTAGATCGTAGTCTTTGATATACCATGGGTGAGGTCGGAGTTGCATTCCCGATCAATATGCTCCGTATGTTGGGATCGCGGTTTGGCTTGTGGTTGGGATGGTTTGTACACAATAGTGGAATCCACTCCTTCTTGTGAGAAGTAGATGGTAGTTCCCTTAAGGGTTGATTCGGGGCTTGAACAATATGAGCGCTTTCCTAATTCCGTAAGAATGTAGGATTTATTGTTCATTAGAGGATCAATGATACTTAATGGAAAGATATAATTAGAGGGGTATAACGGACATTATGACCCAGCTCTAATTATGAACTACTTGTGGAAGATTATACCATATGTAATAGCTATATCTATGGACACCAAAAGTTATTGGTTTGTGTAAAAATGTCTACAGTTGAGAGGGTGCAACTTCGGGTTTTTAGTGGAATAACACTGAAGTTAATAATCATGAAATATTAATTAAAGAGTTTAATTAATTATTTATGAGGATTATTGGAGCTCAAAATACTGTGGGTCCATTAGGTCCCCTTGCTAGCCCGATCGATTTAGGTAACAAGGGTCATGGTTGATTAATTGGATTGTCCAATTAATTGTGTTACATAATTGACATATATTTATTTGGGAATTAATTGAATAATGAGATTATTTAATTAAAGAATATTAGTGATTAAATTAATTAAATAATAAGATTATTTATTATGTGATGAATCATTAGTTGGAGGACGTTGATTGATATTTGTGTTTGAATGAAGATAAGATAATTTGATTATTTTATTTTTATTAAATTAAATATCAAATTTGAATTTAAAAGGTTTAAATTCAATGTTATTAATTACCCTTATAAATATTAGATATTTTAACGGATTAATTAATTAAAGCAATCAGTTAATATATATATATATATGTGATATATATGTTTTAAGAAACTGATTAACACGAGATATACAACTCACACAACACAAAAGAAAGATGGAGAAAAATAGGGGTGCGACCAACTCAAGAAAAAAAATAAAAGAAACAATTTCTTTTGTTTTTTTTTGTTCTTCACAAATTGTGTGGTTGCATTCTATACACAAAGCAAGGTGTTGTTTTCGTGTGTCTCTTCATCCTCCTTGTTCCTGAGTATCGTGACGTGCCCACACACCGTTATCAATCCCGGGTCATAAAAAGGAAGATCTTGTGGTTCAAATCAGGGAGCAGATCGTATTAAAGAGAAGGAGCCTCCAACGCTAGTATGAAATCGTTTCATCTCCTTCTTATTGCATTTGATTATCACTGTACAAATGGGTTAGTTTATGATTGCATATAAAATTTTTAAAAACCTTTCCGCTGCGCAATCTGTAACCCTGGGTTCCTACAATTGGTATCATAGCCAATTTTTGTACAGTATAATCGAATTCGATTACTCCTAATTACATGTATGAATGTGTAGGCACTTTCTAATGATTGTATGATATTTATAATTTTTTATTTATTTATTATAAACATGGTTGATCGTTAATTGTATGGTACAATGGGTTTATGGTTCATTTTAATGGTTGTAATATTTTATGTAATATTAATCCCGGGATGTAATTTTAATATTTTTTTAATTTTCTGCTGCATTTTCTTTGTTGTAAATTTTATGTTATGTATTTTATTGTAAAATATGTACGAAGAAATCAGTTGAAGAAGACGAAGAAGTTGAGTGTCTGTTGGACACACAAAAGGCAGCACATATGCATAAGGCACTAGGCACACGTATGATTGTGTGCAAGTGTTGCACGTAATGCAACATGCAGGTGTTGTTTAGTGCAAGTGTTGCACTCAAAAAACAAACATATATATATATATATATATATATATACAGAAATTCTATTATCAGTTCGAACTGACAAAAGTTATATCAGTTCCTTGTACGTGGGCCACTGGATTTAAATACTTTGACTTTGCTGTATGCACTTGTCAGTCAAAGTATTTAAATCCAGTGGCTCACATACAAGGAACTGATATAACTTTTGTCAGTTCGAACTGATAATAGAAGGACTATATATATATATATATTGCAACATGCAGATGTGCAAAGCAGAGCACATCACATGCACAACAGCATAGTGGCGCACAATTGTCCATGTGTGTGTGCTGCGCACAGTTGTTGTGTGCATGTGCAACATGCTGCAGCTGTGTACTATTGTTGTGCATGTGTGTAGCAAGCGCGCGTGGAGTGCAGCAGTCAAGCACCGTTTGGGCTGATTTTTGGGAAATCTTGGGCCTCCGAAAAATGTTAGAGTAACATTTGGGTTTTAAGGGATTTAGTCCATGAGATGGATCCAATAAAATAAATCAAGCTAGACTTGATTTTTGGGCTCGAAAGACGCAGAAGATATTACAGATGGACTTGAAGATTTTTGGAATTACAAGAAGACCAAGGAATGCCTTGGATTACTTTTGTAATTAGATATTATTTTTAAGTTAGATAACCCATTGTACTCGGTCAACTCATGTATGCTTTTATTATGAGATGATTAAAGCATTGCCAAGCATATACATGTCATTTAGATTAGGTGTGCCTACACATATATGTTGATATGTCATATATGCATTATAGCCATCTATATTATGTGTTTTTTTTTTTTTTTTTTATTTGATTAAAATGGGTAATTCACATAATTGGCTATAAGTTAATGAGATTAGTTTTTATGAGTAAAATCTTGGTAATTCTCATTAATTACTAATCTTTTTATTAAAGAGTTTAATTACTTAGATTAGTAGGGTCCTTTAAATATATTAGGATTTATTCGATTAAGCCCCTAATAATAATTGGACCTAATAATGTGTTTAGTTTTAATAGTTAAAACTTGGTAAATACACATGTAATAATTCTAGTCTTAGTAAATAGTTTACATAGATAAGAATTATCACTAATGAACTAGATTTTTAGGAGTTAAAAATCGAATTAGTTTATTAGTTATTGGAATAGGATTGTAATAATTTGTGATTAATGCACTTGACGCTTAGATTAAAATTAGCCGTTTAATCTTGTAAAAATCTAGTTGCATTAACTACTATAGAAAACCCTAATTATAAAATAGTGAGTGGGAGAGGGTGATGAGAATCAATAAGCATCATCAAAGGATCAATTGCATGTTCCGGTTGGGCCAATTACAAGGGGCCAAGAGGATCAAAGAAGCATTTAATGATGGGCTGATTCTGAGTTGCTGAAGTCCAAGTTCAGTCCACATGTACGAGACTGAATAGGCCCAAATTCAGCCATCTATCTTGTTGCGCGAAGACTTGAGCTGTACGAGAGCTGGACGCTGGGCTGAACTTCGTGGGCCTCTACAGAGTGCATCTGAAGTTGGATTGTCTATTATAATATGTTTTCGAAAAGGCCAAGACGAGCCCTACAGATGTTATGAAGACTCTGTCATCCGTAACAGATCACAACAGGCCCAAATTCGGCCATCTATCTTGTTGCGCGAAGACTTGAGCTGTAAGAGAGCTGGACTCCGGGCTGAACTTCGTGGGCCTCTACAGAGAGCATCTGAAGTCGGATTGTCTATTATAATATGTTTTCGGAAAGCCCAAGACGAGCTCTACAGATGTTATGAAGACTTCGTCCTCCGTAACAGATCACAACAGGCCCAAATTCAGCCATCTAGTTTGTTGCGCGAAGACTTGAGTTGAGGAGTCCGAATTTCAGCATATTTCCTAATAAAGAGCTGATTATGGTGTGAGATACAAGCTAGGGTTGGAGGATTCCGAATTTTAGCATATTTCCTATTTTTAATTATTTTCCAAATAAATAGTTGATTTGTTTCCCAAACAAAGTCAAATAGTTACTAGTTTTTATTCTTTTACTTTCCTAATTGTAAGGCAATTAATTGCTGAGTAGTTTATTTCCTTTTCTTTTGTCGTCTAGGGTTTAGATCTTTTCTTAGTATTTAAAGGACGCATTGATGTATTATTTGAAAAGATTAGACTTTGAATAAAATATTATTTGAGAGAACTTTTTCTCTTGGTTCTTCATTGAACTATGAACTTATCAAGGTTCTACCTTGTGGCGTTCAAACCTTGACTTATCACTCACCTTCTTTCTTGTTCTTGAGTGTGGCGTCTACAACCTTCTTGATACCGTTGGTTCTTATCTCCATATAGATAATGGGTCACGGTCCTTTATTTTCTTTGTTTTTATAAACTTGAATTAGAAAATGATCCGTCGTTACCATATATTGGTTCCCGGTCTCACTACTCTTGGTGAGGTTCATATCAGTCCAAGTTCAGCCCATCATTAAATGCTTCTTTGATCCTCTTGGCCCCTTGTAATTGGCCCAACCGGAACATGCAATTGATCCTTTGATGATGCTTATTGATTCTCATCAGAGGGATATATGACATTATATCCCGCGGTCTCCATCATTAGTTCAACACCGTGAGATTCGAGTGGGGCCTCGTGACGGCTTTGCTTTCGTCCTCCCTAAGGAGGGTTTCCATAAGAATCAATATCAAGGTTGACTTCCTAACTGATAGGATTTCTGAGGGGATTTCAGGATTGACCGACCCTAAGGCGGCAATTCTCGAGTTAAGCTCTAGAGATCTGAAATGATGGGTTATGCTCACAAGATTTTAATTAAATTGGTTAATTATAAACCTGACTGAAATAAGCAATGGTTGAATGTTAGAGGAATAAGAGTTATTCTGGTATAACATTTGATTGAGAATGTCTCTGTTAGGATTATGCTCAATAGCAAGAGTGTAATATTGTAATTGACAATCTTTTCATATTAATAAAGTGATTTCTGGTTTAACAAATCTTATAGTATTTATAGTTTAATATTATAATTGTCAAAGTAAATAATCATAAGGTCAAAAGACTATGAGAAAAGAAGAATTGTTCGTACATCTGGATATGTATGAGGTAGACACAATTCTTTAGTTAGTCTTGAATAATGTTCACAACTTAAGTTAAAGGTTGGGCACCTTTATCTTGTTAAAGTTGTAGAATTCTTTTGCTAGCATTTGAGTGGGATCAAATGAGTTATGATGAGTCTAAAATCATCGAAGGGTCTTTGAGTAAAAGAATCTAGTGCACTGGGTGCATTGAACTGGATCACAATAAAATACTTTATCTAGAACCGTCAATAGATAATAGTCTTTTCATTATCAGGACAATCGGAGAGTCTATCTTAATCCTGAGATAAATGATGGACTTATGGTTGCAAGTGGTATCATTTGAGTTATCAATGAGTACGATTATATAGCATAGTCTATCCTCGATAGTTTGGTGATATTCATTTGTTAATTGATAGAGGACTTCATTTATAGATATGGACATCACGGCTCCATTTATTAAATGAGAGTAGAATATCATCATATGGATGTTTTGAGGTATTGGATATTGAATCTTCACGTTAAGTTTTCGATAGAGTCTGTTGAAACATGGCTTCTAGACAAGTCAAAATATCCAAGTTCAAAATGTGATCATATGAGTAAATATGGTAACTTGGAGAGCTATAGGCGGTCTATGAACTCTTGGCGATTACTGATATTCTTCACGAGGATACACCATCTCCAATAAGATTGTCTAGGGTACAAATGAGAAATATTTACTTATTCTATCTTTATTTAAGAGTTCAATTTTAGCTCTTTAGTTGAATGAGTTAAAATTAATAAATCGGACCTAAGTAAATCATTTGTTGATTGTGATTAGGTTATGTCTATTGAAGCTTAAATTTAGATAGCCCGCCAAGATCCCCAATCGACACGGACTTGCATGGATCACTTGATATATTCTACCGGACCAATTTATGTGTCCATCTAGAATTGTATTTAATATATTAAGAATATAATTTGCACATTATTTACTTAATGGGCTAATCAATTTTATTAATATATTAATGAAAGGCATGTGGGCTTGTTTCTTTTAGTAAGAATGGGTCTGGTTCACATGTGAGCTTTTTAATTAAAGTCTAATGGATTAAATAAAATAAGAAAATAATATTAAGCCCATGTATATGGTGTGGGCGGCAAGACTAGAATAATAGTCTAAAATATTATTTTATTTTATTGATTAAATGGAAATTAATTAATTTATTAGTTAATCATTTAGTTGAGAATCAAAATCTCTTTCTGATCAGGAAATATGTTTCCTAAAGTTATACTATATATTGGTAGTAGTATATTAAAGATAAAAGACTTATTTGGTAAGAAGATAAACAATAAGGTTTATTTATTTAATCAAATAAGGAAGTCTTTTAATAAGTCATAATAGGATTAAACACTTATGAGTTGTATTAGGGTTAGGATTCTAAGGTTGATAGGAATTAGGGTAAAACACAAATCCTCTTTGGGAGAGAATTCGGCCAACCCTAAATCCTAACACAAGAAGAATTCGGCAACCCTAATAATAAAAGGAGAAGAATTCGGCCACCCTATATAATATATAGTATAGAATTCGGCCAGTTCTTCTTCTTCTTCTAGCTTGAGTGAATTATTTCTTTTGCTTAGAAAAATAATTCATACTCTAGACAAGTGTTTAATTTCGGCCAAGAGAGAAATAGAGAAAGAGAGTTCTAATTTCGATAGTGCACTTGTAAGCTTGAATATCAAAAGGCTTTGTGCACAACTTCAAATTAGGATCACGCGAGTTTCAATCTTAATGGTTGTTAAATTCAAAAGTGACCGGAACATACTTTCTAGTTTCTTGGATTTTATTGTGACTAACGATCAGGAGGAGAGATTTTGTTTTCCATCCTTAGGTACGCAATTCAAAGAAAGGGAGACCACGCTCCTAGGTGATTCACGTTCGTGATAGGATTGGAAGATCTTGTGGATTACCATCGACACAAAGTCAATCGGATCACGCGACAAAAGGTATTCTACTTTTAGTATATATATATGTTTAATTAATTAGAGGGTTAAGGTTCAAATTATGGAAAAATTTTAAAACATACTAAACTCGATTTTAGTCTCGCTTCCGATGCGTGCAAGTATTTTTCCCCACAGTCTCGATCCAGCATGCAAGAATTTGACCGACCCTAAGGCAGCACTTGCTTGTGGTTTGTTGGATTGTCGTGGCAAAGTAACACTTTTAGGGTTGTTCTTGTTCATTAAACATTTTCATGCATCATGTTTAATTTTATGCCGAACATTTGCACATGTTTTGAATGTATGATTGAATGAATTCTTAATTTATGTTTTTTCAGCTATGTCAACTGCACTATTACAAATCATATCCAATGAAAAATTAACTGGTGATAACTACACTAAATGTAAACACAATATCAATGCAATTTTGGTCACCAAGGACCTAAAGTTTGTGCTTACGGAGGAATGCCCTCCAACGCCTATTGCCCATGCCGCACAAAGAGTTCGTGAGGCATACGAGAAATGGGTCTCATTTGATGAGAAGGCCTGAACATATTTGTTAGCTAGTATGACAGACGTGCTTGTCACAAAGCACGAAGCAATGACTTCCGCATTCGAAATAATGGAGTCATTACAGGCTATGTTTGGGCAACCCTTTGAGCAAAAGCAGCATGAAGCTGTTCGTTCCACTATGCTCGCTCCTATGAAGGAGGGTACATCAGTTCGAGAACATGTCCTGAACATGATGTCCTATTTCAACACGGCAGAAATGGCAGGGCCATTGATGAACCCAGTCAGATGAGCATCATACTGACGACTCTTCCGAAGAGTTTCGATCAGTTCAAGAGCAACTATGGGATGAACAAGCTTAGGTTCAATCTTACACAGTTGCTCAATGAGCTCACTACCATGAAGTCCTTGACTAAGGACAGCAAGGGCAAAACCGGTGAAGCAAATGTTGTCGAACCATCTTCCTCCAATAATAAGAAGAGGAAGAGGTATTCTGGGAAGGCGAAGGGTAAGCCCAAACCCAAGAAAGCCCAGAGCAAAAAGAAAGGCGCCTCTATCGACAAGAGCAAGGGAAAATGTTTCCATTGCGACAAGGTCGAGCACTAGAAGAGGAACTGTCCTCAGTATCTAGAGGAGGTAGCCAAGAAGAAGAAAATGAAAGGTAAATATGATTTACTTGTTCTTGAGTCGTGTTTAGTGGAAGATGATTCTTCACCTTGGATAGTTGATTCGGGGACCACTAACCATGTTTGTTCTTCATTGCAGTGGACTAATTATTGGACATAGCTTGAGGAGGGAGCCTTCTCTATGCATATGGGGTCAGGGGATGTCGTGTCGGCATGAGCAATGGGCGTAATTAGATTGCATTTTTTGTAATAATAATTTTATATTGTTGGACAATATAATGTATTTTTCATTCCTGGATTTACATGGAATTTAATTTCCGTTTCTAAGTTGTTAGAACAATTATATTTTGTTTCTTTTGATAATAAATAAGTTATTATTGCAAAGAATGGTCTGAATATTTGTTCAGGAATTAATGAAAACTATTTGTATGTGTTAAGACCATTAATACATACAACACTGCTCAACACCAAAATGTTTAAGGTTGAAAAACCAAAAAGGAAACGACATAAGATTTCTCCAGAAAATGAAACGTATCTCTGGCATCTAAGGCTTGGTCATATTAACCTTGACCAGATAAATAGACTATTTAAAAGCGGATCTTTAAGTGAGTTAAAGGTTGGCACCTTACCTGTCTGCGAATCCTGTTTTTAAGGTAAAATGACCAAGAGACCTTTTACTGGAAAAGGGCTTAGAGCTAAAGAACCACTTGAGCTTATACATTCAGACATCTATGGACCGATGAATGTTAAAGCAAGGGGTGGTTATGAGTTTTATGTCACCTTTATAGATGACTACTCGAGATATAGATATGTCTATCTAATGCAACATAACTCGGAAAAATTTGAAAAGTTCAAAGAATTTCGCGTTGAAGTTGAGAACCAGTTAGGAAAGACTATCAAGTCTCTACAATCGGATCGTGGAGGTGAGTACCTTGACCAAGAGTTTGAAGACTTTATGGTTGAGTATGGGATAGTATCCCAACTCACAGCTCCTGGTACACCACAACAGAATGGTGTCGCGGAGAGGAGAAATAAAACCGTAATGGAAATGGTGAGATCTATGATTAGTTTCTCATCATTGTCAAATTCCTTTTAGGGATATGCGTTACAAATAGCGGCATACATTTTGAATGTAGTGCCATCCAAATCTATTCCTAAGACTCCCCTAGAGTTGTGGAATGGTCGTAAAGTTAGTTTGCAACATTTCCGAGTATGGGGGTGTCCAGCACACGTGCTGAAGAATAGAACTGGAAAGTTAGATCCCAAGTCTGTGGTCTGCTTGTTTGTAGGATACTCCAAGGAGACCAGAGGTAGATACTTATATAGGCCTGAAGATAACAAAGTATTTGTATCAATAAATGCAACGTTTCTTGAGGATGACTATATTAGTGACCATAAACCTCGTCTGGTGAGACCAGTACTCAATCAACAAGAGTTGTTAATCCATTAACATCTGAGAGTCAAATGATTCCTATTTAGGATACAATACCACCTAGGCGTAGTGAAAGGGTTGTGAGACAGCTTGAACGCTATTTGGGTGTAAGTTAGGGACAAGATGTTGTCTCTACTGATAGTGTGGATGATCCATTAACATTTAAGAATGCAATGGAAGATCCTGATAAAGAGGAATGGCTTAAAGCCATGAATCTCGAGATGGAGTCCATGCACTCTAACTCAGTCTGGGAATTTGTAAACTTACCGGATGGGGTGAAACCCATAAGTTGTAACTGGATCTACAAGAGAAAGAGAGGAGTAGACGGAAAGGTAGAGACCTTCAAGGCAAGGCTAGTGGCCAAGGGTTATACCCAGAAAGAGGGGGTCAATTATGAAGAGACCTTCTCTCCAGTAGCCATGTTTAAGTCTACTTGGATTCTATTATCCGTTGCTGCCTATTTCGATTATGAAATTTGGCAAATGGACATCAAGACTGCATTCTTGAATGGCAATCTTGATGAGAGCATCTATATGATGCAACCAGAGGGATTCGTGTCTCCAGATCAAGAGCAAAAAGTTTGCAAGTTGCAAAGATCCATTTATGGACTTAAGCAAGCATCTAGATCTTGGAACATAAGGTTTGATAATGTGATCAAAACCTATGGCTTTGAGCAAAAAGTTGATAAGCCTTGTGTCTACAAGCGCATCATTGACAAGAAGGTAGTTTTCTTAGTTCTTTACGTAGATGATATCCTACTCATTGGGAATGATGTAGGGGTATTATTGGAAGTAAAGTACTGGCTGGCTAGCCAATTCCAAATGCAAGATTTGGGAGAGGCAAGTTATGTTCTAGGGATCTAACTTATGAGGGATCATAAGAACAAACTCATAGCATTGTCCCAGGCATTGTATATCGATAAGATTCTTATGCAATTTTTGATGCCGAACTCCAAGAAAGGTAATTTACCTTCTAGACATGGAGTTCACTTGTCTAAGGAACAATGTCCTAAGACACCTCAAGAAGTTGAGGATATGAGATGTGTTCCCTATTCGTCAACAGTAGGTAGTCTCATGTATGCTATGTTATGCACGAGACCAGACAACTGCTTTGCAGTGGGAGTAGCCAGCAGATACCAGTTCAACCCAGGATTGGATCATTAGGTTGCTATCAAGACTATTCTCAAGTATCTTCGGAGAACGAGAAACTATATGCTAGTGTATTCATGACATGATTTGATCCCGTTAGGATGTACGGATTGTTGATCCATTTACGAAGACCTTAACGGTTAAAGTGTTTGAAGGTCACCTAGAGGGTCTAGGTTTACAAGACATGTCTCACATGCTTTAGTGCAAGTGGGAGATTGTTGGGGTTTTTGCCCTAAAGCTTGTATTTTGTAAATGTGAATTGAACATAAATAAAAGAAGTAGTTTATTCATTCAAATTGTCTCATACATTTATTTATATCATGTGTACTTAACATCCAAGATTGCCGGATGTAATCTCTAATTGAGTATATGAGTGTCATATATAGAGGTATTCAATTTGAGATAAGCAATCTAAAGAGTCCATAGATAGCAAATAAAGCTGGGTACTTTATTTGTGGTTAATCTATAGCTGCGGTCTATTTCATAATGTACGGTGATCCTATCTTGGATCATTCATATAGAGATATGAGAATGGAGGCACCTTATATGATGTGATCATATCATATAGGACTAGGCCATGATCTATATGAATCTCTCACCAAGATTCGTTACAATATGAGATTCATATATATCAACAAATGATGGTTGTATATGGGTGATCTTAATCCTGAGTGTCTTATCGACTCCTTCAAGTTAGATCGTGGTCTTTGATATACCATGGGTGAGGTCGGAGTTGCATTCCCGATCAATATGCTCCATATGTTGGGATCGCGGTTTGGCTTGTGGATGGGAAGGTTTGTACACAATAGTGGAATCCACTCCTTCTTGTGAGAAGTAGATGGTAGTTCCCTTAAGGGTTGATTCAGTGCTTGAACAATATGAGCGCTCTCCTAATTCCGTAAGGAATGTAGGATTTATTGTTCATTAGAGGATCAATGGTACTTAATGGAAAGATATAATTAGAGGGGTATAACGGACATTATGACCCAGCTCTAATTATGAACTACTTGTGGAGGATTATACCATATGTAATAGCTATATCGATGGACACCAAAAGTTATTGGTTTGTGTAAAAATGTCTACAGTTGAGAGAGTGCAGCTTCGGGTTTTTAGTGGAATAACACTGAAGTTAATAATCATGAAATATTAATTAAAAAGTTTAATTAATTATTTCTAAGGATTATTGGAGCTCAAAATACTGTGGGTCCATTAGGTCCCCTTGCTAGCCCGATCGATTTAGGTAACAAGGGTCATGGTTGATTAATTGGATTGTCCAATTAATTGTGTTACATAATTGACATGTATTTATTTGGGAATTAATTGAATAATGAGATTATTTAATTAATGAATATTAGTGATTAAATTAATTAAATAATAAGATTATTTATTATGTGATTAATCATTAGTTGGAGGACGTTGATTGATATTTGTGTTTGAATGAAGATAAGATAATTTGATTATTTTATTTTTATTAAATTAAATATCAAATTTGAATTTTAAAAATTTAAATTCAATGTTATTAATTACCCTTATAAATATTAGATATTTTAACAGATTAATTAATTAAAGCAATCAGTTAATATATATATGTGATATATATGTTTTAAGAAACTGATTAAAACGAGATATACAACTTACGCAACACAAAAGAAAGATGGAGAAAAACCGGGGTGCGGCCAACTCAAGAAAAAAATAAAAGAAACAATTTCTTTTGTTTTTTTTTTTTTTTTGTTCTTCACAAATTGTGTGGTCGCATTCTATACACAAAGCAAGGTGTTGTTTTCGTGTGTCTCTTCATCCTCCTTGTTCTTGAGTACCGTGACGCGCCCACACGCCGTTATCAATCTCGGGTCATAACAAGGAAGATCTTGTGGTTCAAATCAGGGAGCAGATCGTATTAAAGAGAAGGAGCCTCCAACGCTGGTATGAAATCGTTTCATCTCCTTCTTATTGCATTTGATTATCACTGTACAAATGGGTTAGTTTATGATTGCATATAAAATTTTTAAAAACCTTTCCGCTGCGCGATCCGTAACCCTGGGTTCCTACACTTCACTCATGTCTTTAGAAAGTAACTTCCTATCCAAGATGCTTCATGAAATTTCCCTTAAGTAGTAGTGAAATATACCTAGGGGGGTGAATAGGTATAGGCTCCAAATTCTCCCAATTTAAAAATAATGCGGAATATATCAATGAAAATGCACACTTGATTAAATTTGACAAATTAATTGATTTCACTTATACAAGAGCTAATCAATTTACAAGATATGCAATCAATGAAAGAAATGGAAGATAAAGAAAAGTAAAAGCAAAAATGAACACAAGTGTTTTAACGTGGTAAAACCTCAAAGAGGAAACATCCACGAGTTGATACCACAACCACCGGCAAAGCAATCCACTATGTGAAAAAGGACTTACACACTCAAGCTATCACTCATGATATCCGCTCAAGCTATCAACTCTTAATCTACCCTCGGGCTAGTGAATCACCAAGCCTACTTCCTATCCGAGATGTATCCTACACCTCTAGAAAGCAACTTCATATCCAAGACGCTCACGTCTCTAGGAAGATTTCTTGCTTGCCTATCCGGATCCTCCCGACCCTAGACAAGACTTCCTTGCTTGATTATCCGAGTCCTCCCGACTCTAATCAAGACTTCCTTGCTCTATCCACAAAGCTTCACTCACTTTGCTAGAGACTTCAACCTAATGCAAGGCTATGATCTAAAGTGATGCAAGTGATACAAACACAAACAAATTAAGCTAGATGATCAATCAAGCAAAATGTACATGTTCAATGACAATCTAGAATATGCTTCCAACACACAATCACAAGATTATCTAGAAATCAAGACATGCAAATCAATAAGAACAAAGGTATGAATATTCAATTTATCACACTAAAAACCTAGATCTTAGATCATGAAATAAAATCTAGAAAATAATATGAGACATATCATATATTCATTTTCTAGAATCAATTTCACACAAAATCAAGTTTAGCACATATATGTTCAAAACAAATCACAATGCTAAATCTCAATTAACAAATGATCAAACAACCCTAGCATGTGATCTAACATACTTCTCAACAAATTTCATCAATCAAATAGTAAGAATCAAGAGATGATCAAAGACGAAATTGAAAAAGAAGAAGTTGAAATAACAACCTTGACCACGGACTGAAAATGAATCAGCTGAGAAAAATGGCGAAGTCAGCTGCCTCTGGAAATGCTTAGGGTTTGTAGCTCTCTTCGAGACCAACAATTTTGGTTTTTGAATCGATTGATTTCGAGTTCGTATGAGAGAGATATGATCAAAATAAGAAAACGAAAAATTGGAGAATTCTGCAGAAAATCGTGAAGAGTTCTTCAAAATTCAACAAAGTGTGGAGGGAAGGAGATGAGTTTAAAAGGAGGAGAGAGAGAGATTTTTCGAGCGAATCAGAGCGTGCCACATCACCTCCCCGTGGGGGGCGCGTGGGCCACATGGGAGCAGAGGGCTCCCTTGGCCGTGGGGCCCACGGCCTCCCTCACGGCCAGGCCTTGTGGCCACACGTGCTCCCGACTTCTCTCGCGCGCTCCTTCGGTTCTTCAGCCCATATCTTGGGCATCCGAACTCTGATTTCGAATCCGTTTTCGGATTACGAACTGTGACTCCCTCACACACGACTATGACTACACAACTTTGAAAAATAGTTGAGAAATCATCTCAGAATCCGACGATGAAGTCAACTCAACGAATGAGAACGAAAAGTAGCATAGTCACATTGTTTGGACTCAAAACCTTATGAATGAGTAACCAAAACGACCGGAACTCAATAAGACATTAAATAAGAATATGTTCAAGTCCTAAACACAAAATACACAAACAAATAAACACATATTCACACAAGCATGCCATATCAAAGAGATAGTCACAAAGCATGCAATTTCACAATGTTTGTCTATTAAAGAACAATGCATGAGCATACTATGAAGTGAATGAAAGTGTTATACATAATGTTTGAACCACGATGCAGGGACACACATGTATGAATTGTGTGTGTGTGCGCTAACGCCTTGCAAGAGGATAGAAGTCAAGATTTACCTTTGACGTTTTTCACCTCTTGAAGACGACTTTTGCACTAGACATTGCTTCTTCATCTTTTAAGCTTCCTTTCTTCAAATAATGTCCTAAGCAACAACTAATACAAACATAGAGTGTTTTGCAATGGAATCAAGCCAATACAAATCATAAACCTTACACTTCACTCACATCTCTAGAAAGATTTCTTGCTTAGCTATCCGGATCACAAAGATCCTAGTTAAGCTTCCTTAGCTCAGCCATCCGGAGCATCACACTCCTAGCTAAGACTTCTTTCTTGGTTATCCGAACCACTTGTCCTAACCAAGACTTCCTTGCTTGACTATCCAGAGCCTCACACTCTTAGCCAAGACTTAATGCTCAAGTTGAAGCTTCACTCACTCTAATATGAGACTTTCACCTTTTGCAAGGCAAATGATCTAAATGATGCAAATGACGCAAACACATACAATGTAGAATATATGATCAATACATCCCATGGAAACTAGACTTAGTCATATGAGCACACAAGTTAAAAAAATTATCTAGTTACAAAACATGAATTGAAACTGTTGTATGTATGTTTTCACCAGGCGGACACGTCATCAAAGGAATCAACAAATGCTGGGGAAGACGTTGCCACGTCACTTGTTGACCAAGTCAAAGGAGAAACGTAGACCAGACAGCGTGTCAACAAGTCCCAAGTCAAAAAGTCAAAGGTGTATTCGCCAGATCAGGATATGTACTCGCCAGGGACAAAAACGTGGTCGCCGAAGGGCGATACCCAGTGATGAAGGTACTCGCTACATCAGTTTACTAAGTACAAACCGACTCGGCAGAAACACGGAAATAAACCCTAACTTCTAGAAGACTCATGATAACGAGGAATCATAAAAAGGGAAAGAGAGAAAGCATATCCGGATCCGTTACAACTTGGGATTCCTAGTACGAATAAAAGAGGAAATCCTACCGCCAACACAGCTAAAATCAAGGGGAAACCCTAATCATCATGTATAAATAGAACCATCTATCCCACGAGGAGGGGGTTCGAAAATTTAGAGAGAGAAGAGAGCAATGGTATGAGAGATCTGAGTGTATAACAAAGTAATAAGTCTAGTATTATTTTTTCTGCCCTCTGGGGCGCCGTGGTTTTTTCCCATTCAAGGGTTTTCCACGTAAAATCTGTCTCTTGCATGCATTGATTACTTTCTTGCTTTTATTTTGAGTTGATATAATTGTTGAGTGCGTGGCAATCCAAATTTTATCGTCAACAATTGGCGCTAGAAGGAGGGGGAATTTGAACAGAAACTTCGAAGAACCCTTGTGAATTGAGAAATATGAACAACGACAGCGACAAGGATGGTAACTCCAGCGAAGATCTAATTGTTGAACCAGCCACGCCGACAGGAGATAGGGCGGTGACGATCGGGGAACAATCGACAGCAACGCCAGGGACTAGGGCAGCCGACCCCGGGGTTCTGCAACACTTCCAAACTGCATTAGTAAACTTAATCAGCGAGGCTAGCAAAATAGGGCTTTCGCTTCCAATAGGCCTGGGAGTCTCTTCTCCCTATGAGTTAACCACTCCTGGAATCCAGCCACCTGGAAGACTATGGTCGAAAGTTCACATTGCAACCCCCGATGCTCAAGCAAGACAATCCACTGAAGAGACTCCTTAGGACCACCCTGAGAATTTCGAAGGAAGAAAACAAAGGAAGGGAAAAGGCGTGATGAATGAAGAATCTATGGAGGGCGAGACCAGGTGCGAACACATGGGGTTAATTCCAGTGACAGATACCAAAGGAACCGATAGAGACACCATTCTATCTCGTCTGAAGACAAGAGTCCTCGTCCGCGAAGGGAATTATGATCAAAAAGAGCACGGCGGAGAAGATCCGAGAGCACAGAAGATCGAAAAGCCCGGATGATAGAGGCAATTATGGAATAATGACAATCAAGAGCAGAAGAGTCAACTGGTCAGAGAGATGTCACCCTACAAGAGCTATTAAGGAAGGTTTCATCGATGGCATGAAGATATGGCCGCAATGTATCTTCGGATGATGAGTCAGATAGCCCATTCGTTGAAAGTATTGCTCGCACCCAATTTCCAGACAGATTCAGAATGCCAACCATCGAGCAGTACAAGGAAAACAGAGATCCAAAAGAACATGTCCGCCAATTCCGCAATATCATGGCCCAATATTCATCCAACAACAGATTGCTATGCCTAACGTTCCCCCAAACATTCGGCGACCTCACCTCCAGGTGGCTTGGTCAACTCCCGTCAGGAAGCATTAACAGTTTTTCGAGCCTCAGCAAAGCATTCATAAGACAGTTCATGGGAAGTGTGCAGAGAAGAAAGTCGTTCGCCCATCTATCAAACCTGAAGCAAGAACGTAGTGAGTCAATCAAGAAATATTTAGCAAGATTCGAAAAGGAGGTCGCTCAAATCGAAGACGCCAGTGATGTAGCAGTCATCGCCGCCTTCACCAAATAGGTTGCAAAGCGGACGATTGTCTTTTGACCTGCGTAGGGATCGGCCAAAAACTTACAAAGAGATGATGGAAATAGCTGGTGACTATGCACTGGCGGAGGAAGAAGAAGTAGCACAAGGAGGTAACTACGTGCATGGCCACAAGCCCGATTCAAAATCAGAGCACAAGGATGACAAGAAAACACAGTCGCGTGATCGTCAGAAAGATGAAAAGAACCAAAAGGGGCAACCTAGGGAAAGCAGGGGAAACAACTGAACCAATAGGTTCCGGGGAAGGTATAGCCATTACACCCCTCTAACAGGTGATCAGGAGGAGATACTTTCTGTAGTAGAAGACAAGGGACTCGCCAAGTATCCTCGGCAACAGTCAAATAATGCACAAAGGGATACAACTAAATACTGTTGATTTCATAGAGATCATGGGCATGACACTTCAAAGTGTTTTCAGCTGCGTGACCATAGTGAGAGTCTAATAAGAGAGGGACACCTGAAAGATTTTACACTAAAAGGAGACAAGCATGGCGGTCGCCAAGATAGCCGCCAAAGAAGTGGGCAGGAAAGAAAAAGCCCAAGGAGAAGCAGCCTCGGTGCTACAATAAACACCATTTTCGGTGGACCCCATGCAGGCAGAAGCAATCGAGAAAGGATGTCAGAAGTCAGAGAAGTAATGTATGAGGGCAGAAATATGGAGATAAACTCTGTGCAGAGAAACCCAAAGAAGGGAAGAGAAGGACATGACCCCATAACATTTACGGCTGAAGACTTAGATGGGATTGATGCCAAGCCCAACGATACAATTGTAGTGGGGGTTCAAATAGCGCACATGGATGTACTCCGAGTAATGGTAGACAACAGGAGTTTAGCCGATATTTTAAGTGCCAGAGTATACGATGAGCTGCGACTGGACAGGAAAGATCCGGAGCCCTTCCATGTACCATTGAAAGGTTTTTGAAACAAATTATAGCACGGTGTGTATAATACTATCTAGAGGGGGGGTGAATAGATTTTGAGCTTATTATCCAATTTTTTGTATTAAGTCAAAATTACAAAATTACCCCTAACTAGATAAAGCAATAAATCAAGTATAAAATGCGGAAATTAAATAACACTTGATTTTTACGTGGAAACCCTCACGGGAAAAACCATGGGCTAGTAAGTAAGCCACACTCGAACCTCGAATCCACTAAATGTGTAAAACAATTACAACCTAATCCCAGAAGTAATCACACACCTACCTAATCCCGGTATGAGTGAACCTAGTCCAATTTGCTTGCGATCTAAGCAACCTAATCCCGGAAGCTACATACAAGACATACTTTCTCTATGAAGAGAATACAACCCTAAGTGAATATATGAATATCCAAATGCAACATAGAGCAAGGGAAACCCTATATGCTTATCTAAGATGATGAATTTGCAATTAAAGCAATCCTAGATATTACAAACTAAATGACATGTCAATTAGTTTAGCTAATCAAGATTAAGCACGAAACCTAATTTGCTAGCACAAAACAACTTCTCAAACATACATCACACTAATCTCAATCTTGTATCCAAAGTATATAAAATAACATACAAGTAATTAATTGAGATTGCTTGTTAAGAGAAACACAAAATATGTAAGATATTAGTGAAAAGCTTACCAAGCAAAGTATGATGAAGAATCCATGCAAGATGACATCTAGAAGATCAAAGATGATGCTAGATGATGATTGATGTTCATGAAAAAGTGTTTGAGTAATTAAAAATGAGTTCTTGGAATTTTTCTTCTCTTTGAAAAATATCCTAAGTATGAAATTTGAATATGAACTCTCTTAATTGACCTAAAGACAAAATGGCATATATATAGGGGGCCAAAACAAAGTGAGGTCGTTTAAGTAAGTTTCAAAGAAACGCACCAATTTTCAACCGCCGAATTGCTCCCGAGGAAACAGGGGAGAAACGGCGGTTTCGAAACAGCCGAACCAACCGCAGAATCAAACCCGAGAATTTAAAACCATCAGGTATGAACGGCAGTTTCAATCGGCGGTCGGTGGTCGCAGATCTCAACCGCCGAATTACTCCAGATATTTCTGGAAACAAACGGCGGTTTCATTCGGCGGCCAGGCCGCCGATCCAACTGTCGAATCACCAAAGATGGTGAAACCAAAGGAGAAGCTTAGAGCATCCTCCTTAAGCAGTCTTCACGCAAAACCAAGCACATTCTAGTGCATGCGCGGACGTTTCCGAATACTATCGGGAAACGAATTACTAAGCACAAAAGCACACAACAAAATACAACATCAAGGTGCAAGTGTGAAATGTGACATGTGAAGAGTATGCACACCAAATGCAAGAATGCTAAGTGAGTGTGTGCAACTATCTCTTCAAGATAAGTAAGCACATAGAATTTTTCCTTCGGTGCTTATCAAGACGAGGTCTTCAAAAGGTCTTTGAACAATAAAACCAACTCCTAAGCTACCCTTACAAAGAACCCCAACATGTGGTTTGTCCACGAAATGAGCCAATCAACAAATGGGAACCTTACAATCTCCCCCTTTGGCTATTTCATGACAAAACCACCACTCACAATGATTCCTCACAAAATAATAGAAACTACAGGACTACAATGATATTCTACATTACAAAGAGATAAGAAAATGAAACTTGAAGTCTTCAACCTCTTGTAGAATAATCAAACCCTGAAAATAAAGTTTCTAACATTTCCAATACAAGTAAAAAGTGAGATTAATCAAGTGAGAACAAAAACAAACATTTGCATACTTAAAAAATTAGGCACAACATTATACAATGTATGTGTATGCAATGCTCCCCCTCAACGGGTTACTCCCCCTCAATGAATGTTCTCCCCAATATGCACAATTACTTCTATATTCTGCAACTCCCTTTACCATATCCTACTCCCCCTTTTTGTCATGATATAGGCAAAGGAGTAGTCCCCAACCGGGTCACTCATAGCAACGAGAGATAGAAGCATGCAAGATATTTGCATATACATATAAGTCACTTTATGCATCTCAATTAATTGGAAAGAAATAAGGAGATTTATTTGTAGAAAATGTGTGAATCCAACATGCTTTGCATACAAGACATATAGCATTCAAGTCCAAAATACAATGGTATTTGACAAAGCAAATGACAAAGGTTTCTAATATGAATTCAAACCAATTTCACCAATGTCATGAGAAAAGCAAGGATATAGAGATTATTGATTTCAATTTAAGAGCAACTATATCTAACTTTATAAGCGAAACATGGCATGAGCGACTTTGCACCCTATTTGATTTTTCCGGATAAGATATCCGTATGATAGTAGCCATGTTCAACCAATAAAGAAAGAGAGACATTTGGAATATAAATTCCTTTGAACGGATACAAGATCCTTTATTCATTTTGAGTCTCATAAGCTTTCACACAAGTTTTGCATTTTAAGAATATGCAATCATCAATTCATGCTTTTCATGTGAGCATGTAAAATGAATTTCATGCTTTTTCATTTGACATTAGCATGTTATTAAAAAGAATCATCATGTCATGGAGATAACTATAGGTTATTCACATCATACTTCCTATGTAAATCTCCTAGTCCAAAAATGCATGTTTGAACATAAATATGACATGGATTGTAAACAAGCAAGGTTCACACTTATAGAATTTGAAAACATATATACATATGTACAACCAAGCTTACTCAAGCAATCAAAAGAAGAGGCATAAGTTATTTCAAATTTTTTGCAAGTGACAAGAATGCAAAATAGCTCTATTTGCTTGAGTTCAATCATAAATCACATCCCTCCACAAGACATATCCCAATAGATCTACTAAGAGTTTTAAATCGAGTAGCATCTAAGGGTTTAGTAAATAGGTCCGCAAGTTGATCATTAGTACCTACATGTTCAAGTACTATGCATTTATTTTCAACAAACTCTCTAATGAAGTGATGGCGGATGTCAATATGCTTAGTTCTAGAATGTTGGACCGGATTCTTGGAAATATTAATAGCACTCATGTTATCACAAAAGAGAGTGAGAGTACCTTGGTTGAATCCGTAGTCTACTAGCATTTGCTTCATCCATAGGAGTTGTGTGCATCCACTCCCCGCGGCTATGTACTCGGCCTCGGCCGTGGACAAGGAAATCGAGTTTTGCTTCTTGCAAAACCAAGACACCAAGTTGTTGCCTAAAAAGAAGCAACCGCCCGATGTGCTCTTCCTATCATCACAATTTCCTGCCCAATTCGCATCACTAAAGCCTACAAGACTAGCATTAGTGTCAAAAGAGTACCAAATCCCATAGTTGGATGTCCCATTCACATAGCGAATGATTCTCTTTACGGAAGAGAGATGGGACTCCTTAGGATCCGCTTGGTACCTAGCACACACACCCACACTAAAGGAGATATCGGGCCTACTTGCGGTCAAATAAAGCAAGCTTCCTATCATGCCACGATATAACATTTGTTCCACACTTTTACCACTAGCATCTTTGCTTAGCTTCAAAGTGGTACTCATGGGTGTATCACAATGTTTGGCATTTTCTAAACCAAACTTCTTCACTAGGTTTTTGGCATATTTGGCTTAGGTTATGAAAATCCCATCATCTAATTGTCTAATTTGCAAACCTAGGAAGTAACTTAGCTCACCAACAAGACTCATCTCAAATTCATGAGACATAACATCAACAAATTGTTGGACCTTGGTGTTGTTGTTGGAGCCAAAAACTATATCATCAACATATATTTGAGCTATGAAAAGCTCATCATTATCTCTCTTGATGAATAGCGTCTTGTCAACACTACCTTTTGTGTAGTTATTGTCAACAAGAAATTGAGTGAGGCGCTCATACCAAGCCCTCAGTGCTTGTTTCAACCCATATAGTGCCTTTTTGAGGCGATAGACATGGTTGGGGTGGTGTGCATCCACAAACCCCTTAGGTTGTTCAACAAACACTTCCTCTTGCAAGAAGCCATTGAGGAAGGCACTCTTGACGTCCATTTGGTGCAATTTGAACTTGTGCACACAAGAGATGGACAAGAGAAGCCTAATGGACTCTAACCGGGCAACGGGAGCAAAAGTCTCCTCAAAGTCAATACCCTCAATTTGAGAGTACCCTTGTGCTACAAGTCTAGCCTTGTTCCGCACTATGTTGCCATTCTCATCGGATTTATTCCTATAAATCCACTTAGTTCCTATTACATGTAAGCTTTTAGGCCTAGGAACTAGAGTCCAAACCTCATTCCTTTTGAATTGGTTTAGCTCTTCTTGCATGGCAAGAACCCAAAATTCATCATTCAAGGCTTCATCAACCTTTTTGGGTTCTATTTGAGAGGTGTAGCATGTAAAGCTAATGAGATTAGCTATTTGACGCCTAGTCCTAACACCCTCATTCACATCTCCAATAACATCCTCTTTGTTATGGAGTCTTCTAACCCATGGAGCGAGTTCATTAGAGTCCAATAGAGGGACTCTAGTAATAGGTTGTGTGACCTCATTATTGTCATTGGACGTCCCAACATTGGGAGTCACCACAACCCTCTCCAAAGGAGAGACATCATCTAAAATTTCCTCCTCCTCATGGTCATTACACTTGAGCCTAGTATCATCAATGACAACATTGGATGATTCCATGACAGTTCGAGTCTTCAAGTTGAAAACTTTATAGGCTCTACTATTCAAGGCATAGCCAATAAAGATACCCTCATCACTCTTAGCATCAAACTTGTCAAGTTGATCACGGTCATTTAAAATGTAGCATTTGCTTCCATATGTGTGGAAGTAGCTAACATTTGGCTTCCTACCCTTCCATAACTCATAGGAGGTGTTTCTAGATCCGGGCCGTAGGAAAACTCTATTCCCTATATAGCAAGCCGTATTGACGGCTTCGGCCCATAGGTTCCTAGGGACATTGTTGCTAAGCAACATCACTCGGGCCATCTCTTGGAGGACCCTATTCTTCCTCTCAACAACTTCATTTTGTTGAGGTGTCCTAGGAGCCGAAAACTCATGGGAGATGCCTAAGCTATCACAATAGCTTTCAAAAGAGGCATTCTCAAATTCCCTCCCATGGTCACTTCTAATCCGTTTAATGCTTTTAATATTAGAATTCATTTCATTTTGCAATTTAGTACAAAGCATTTTAAACTTATCAAAAGTTTTGGATTTTTCTCTAAGAAAATATGTCCATGTAAATCTAGAGAAATCATCAACACAAACAAAAATGTATCTCTTTCCACCTAAACTCTCGGTTTGCATAGGACCCATGAGATCCATGTGGAGAAGCTCTAGGGGCTCCTTGGTGGAGAGATACTTGCCCTTTTTGTGCATGCTTTTGGTTTGTTTTCCTTGTTGGCAAGGTCCACAAATTCCATTGGCTTTCTTCCTAAGCTTAGGGAGGCCACGCACACAATTGAACTTTCCAAGGGTTCTTAAATCCCTAAAGTTCATGTAGCCAAGTCTTTCATGCCACAACTCAACTTGCTCATCCATGGACACATTGTTTGAGACTATTCTAGCTTCAAGACAATAACAATTGTCGCTAGATCTCATACCTTTCAACAAGGTTTGTCCATCGGGCTTTAGGATAGAGCAATCATCTTTTCTAAACAAGACGGAATATCCTTCATCACTTAGATATGAAATGCTTATTAAATTGGCTTTTAAGCCATCAACAAATAAAGCATCGGATAAAGAGGGTAAACCGGGAATGGAAATAGTTCATTTCCCTACAAGTTTCTTTTTGGATCCATCACCAAAAGTGACATATCCTCCTTCCTCCTTCCTCCATAACAAGAGTCTCGAAGAAACTCTTGTTTCCCGTCATGTGCCTAGAGCACCCACTATCTAAATACCAAAAATTAGAAGAATTTGCCTTCAAGGCTATTTGAGCAACATGGCAAACATTTTCATTCTTTCTAATCCACCTAGAAACAATCTTAGCTTTCTTAGTGGTCTTTGGTACATGGGTTCTAGATGTTCTAGGATCATGCATAATAATATTATCATTCCTAGGAACATGCATCATGGCTCTTTTCTTTTTCTTCTCTATCATGTTTCTAGTTTTGCACATTTTAATATATCGAAAGCAATGTGGTCTAATATGACCATCAAATCCACAAAAGTGACATATAGGAGTAAAATAAGGAATCATACCTTGTCCTTGTCTTTATGGATGAATGGGTTCAATTCGTCTTCGTTGTTGAACCAGTCTAGATTGCTTCCTAGCTTGAGGTTGCATGATAGGTCTCTTTCCTTTGTGAGCCAATTGTGGAGGAATGTTGGCTTGAGGGACCCTAGGGGGTTGAGCTTGAGGTTGCCTTCTTGGCCCCATCTTCACTTGTGCATTTGAACATTGTCCTACTTCTAACTTCTTCCTAGGAATTTGCACATATGAAGTTTCTTCGTTCCTCAAACTCTTGACAAACACGGTCTTGTTAGAGGTAGAGATCTTCTTGCCATCTTCATACCCAAGACCCCTCTTGTCACATGGACTCTTTCCAACACCAAGCATATGGTCAAGCTTCTTGGTGCTAGAATCCAACCTAGTCATAGATTCTCTAACTTCTTCAAGCTCCCTCTTTAGACTATCTTCATTCCTCCTAGATAAGACTAACTCCTCTCTTAGCTTATCTTCCGTCTTCTTGAATTTTTCCACTTGTTCACTTAAGTGGTCATTATGAGATGCAAGCTCAAGATTTTCTTCTCTCAACATCTTGATCTTTCTTGTGCTCTTGATTGCTAAATCATTAAACTCGGCATGATATTTAGCAAGCACCTTTTTCTCCACAAATCCATTTATGGAGTTAGAAGAGGAATCACTTTCTTCTTCACTTGAGTCATTTTCCTCTTGACTCATTTCCTCTCTCTCACTAGCACTTTTGCTTTTATGGGAGGAGGCAAAAGCTAGGAGATTAGCCATGAGCGCTTCATCATCCGAAGACTCATCTCCCTCATAGAAGTCATCACTACTTCCACTCCAAGTGGCGGCCATCACTTTTCCCTTTTTCCTCTCATTGTGATTTGCACATTCGGGGGCAAAGTGACCTATGCCACCACACTCGAAACATCGGACCCCTTTCCTTTCGGTCCTCTCTTGCCTAGGTTCAAACTTCTTGAAAGAGCCATTTTTCTTCAAATCTTGACCTTTTGATCCAAAGCCCTTTCTTCTAAACTTCATAACCTTGTTGAACCTTTTTACAAACAAGGCAAGGTCTTCAACCTAGTCAATCTTCTTTGCCTCCTTTTCATCCTTGGAGGTCTTCAAAGCAATTCCTTTTTGCTTTTTAGGAGGTGTGGAGATAGGACCCTTCCTAGACTCATAAGCTAAAAGTCTCCCAATCACCTCACTCGACTTCATATCCTTATAACCACTATTTTCTTCTAAAGCCGTCACCTTCGATTCGAACCTATCGGGTAGAGATCTCATAATCTTTTGCTTGATTCTCCTATCCGAATATGGATCACCAAGTTGATGACTTTGGTTGACTATGTCCATCAACTTGATCTCGAAGTCGTTGAAGCACTCATTCTCCTCCTTCTTAAGCATCTCAAATTGAGTTTGGAGGACTTGAAGCTTAGAGTTCTTCACCACTTCGGTTCCCTCATGTGCAATCTCTAGGATGTCCCATGCCTCCTTAGCTATCCTAGTATTTTGAATCAATTTGTATTGATTTTCGTCCATAGCATATAAGATGGCATGCATCGCCTTCCTATTCCACTTTGAAGCCTCAAACTCTTGCGCGTTCCATTGCGCCTTAGGCTTCAATACTTCTTCTCCTCCACCACCGGGAGTCATCATGGGTAGATCATATCCGTCTTCCACCGCCATCCATGCACGGTCGTGAATTTGGCATATGTAGGATTCCATCTTCCCTTTCCATTGGGAATAGTTCAAACCGGTAAGAAGTGGAGGCCTTGTGCTCGAAGCACCTTCGTTGCCACCACCATTTCCACCGTTTCCACTCATAGTGTTTATGAATGAATGAAATGAATGCAAATGTATGAATGATCAAAAATCACACAAAATGCAAAACACACCAAAATAAGCAAGGATCACCTACGTATGTCTAGGAACCCGCTCTGATACCAATTGAAACAAATTATAGCACGGCGTGTATAATACTATCTAGAGGGGGGTGAAAAGATTTTAAGCTTATTACCCAATTTTTTGTATTAAGTCAAAATTACGAAATTACCCCTAACTAGATAAAGCAATAAATCAAGTATAAAATGCGGAAATTAAATAACACTTGATTTTTACGTGGAAACCCTCACGGGAAAAACCACGGGCTAGTAAGTAAGCCACACTCGAACCTCGAATCCACTAAATGTGTAAAACTATTACAACCTAATCCCGGAAGTAATCACACACCTACCTAATCCCGGTATGAGTGAACCTAGTCCAATTTGCTTGCGATCTAAGCAACCTAATCCCGGAAGCTACACACAAGACTTACTTTCTCTATGAAGAGAATACAACCCTAAGTGAATATATGAATATCCAAATGCAACATAGAGTAAGGGAAACCCTATATGTTTATCTAATATGATGAATTTGCAATTAAAGCAATCCTAGATATTACAAACTAAATGACATGTCAATTAGTTTAGCTAATCAAGATTAAGCACAAAACCTAATTGCTAGCACAAAACAACTTCTCAAACATACATCACACTAATCTCAATCTTGTATCCAAAGTATATAAAATAACATACAAGTAATTAATTGAGATTGCTTGTTAAGAGAAACACAAAATATGTAAGATATTAGTGAAAAGCTTACCAAGCTAAGTATGATAAAGAATCCATGCAAGATGACATCTAGAAGATCAAAGATGATGCTAGATGATGATTGATGTTCATGAAAAAGTGTTTGAGTGATTAAAAATGAGTTCTTAGAATTTTTCTTCTCTTTGAAAAATATCCTAAGTATAAAATCTGAATATGAACTCTCTTAATTGACCTAAAGACAAAATGGCATATATATAGGGGGCCAAAACAAAGTGAGGTCGTTTAAGTAAGTTTCAAAGAAACGCGCCAATCGGCGGTTTCAATCGACGTCCAGGCCGTCGATTTCAACCGCCGAATTGCTCCCGAGGAAACAGGGGAGAAACGGCGGTTTCGAAACCGTTGAACCAACCGTAAAATCAAACCCGAGAATTAAAAACCATCAGGTATGAACGGCGGTTTCGATAGGCGGTCGGTGGCCGTCGATCTCAACCGCCGAATTGCTCTAGACATTTCTGGAAACAAACGGCGGTTTCATTCCGCGGCTAGGCCGCCAATCCAACCGCCGAATCACCAAAGATGGTGAAACCAAAGGAGAAGCTTAGAGCATCCTCCTTAAGCGGTCTTCACGCAAAACCAAGCACATTCTAGTGCATGCGCGGATGTTTCCGAATACTATCGGGAAACGAATTACTAAGCACAAAAGCACACAACAAAATACAACATCAAGGTGCAAGTGTGAAATGTGACATGTGAAGAGTATGCACACCAAATGCAAGAATGCTAAGTGAGTGTGTGCAACTATCTCTTCAAGATAAGTAAGCACATAGAATTTTACCTTCAGTGCTTATCAAGACGAGGTCTTCGAAAGGGCTTTGAACAATAAAACCAACTCCTAAGCTACCCTTACAAAGAACCCCAACATGTGGTTTGTCCACGAAATGAGCCAATCAACAAATGGGAACCTTACAGTTTTGGAGGCGCAGAAGTAAGATCGTTGGGGACCGTGAAGCTACAGGTGAGGTTTGGGACAGCACCGTGTCGGTGAACGATCCTACTGGATTTCGTCATGGTCGACATTCACAACTGGCCGTATAATGCTTTACTCAGTCGACCATTCCTGAACAAAGCCCAAGCAGTCACTTTAACCCACGCATTGAAAGTAAAATTTCCTACAGAGTTTGGGGTTGCGGAATTAAAAGGATCACAGGAGATGGCCCACCGCGCTAACCTCTCAATATTCAAAGATAAGACAGGAGTGGAAACCTTCAGTGTATTTAAGGTAAATAAGGAAATGCAAGAAGAAAATCCAGGAGCTTTCGAATTGGATCCAAGGGATAAAGCGAGCAGGGAAAAAGAAGAGCCCACTGAGTCTATTGTTCTAGATGAAACGGAACCTGATAAAACAGTCAAGATTGGTGCAAGGCTGGCCGAACAAGTCAAGAGAGATGTATCGAACTTACTGATAGAGTACAAGGAAATCTTTGCATGGAGCCATGAAGACATGCCAGGGATTAGTTGATATGAACCTCACCAAGAACAGTGAGACCCGGAACCAATATATGGTAACGAAGGATCGTTTTCTAATTCAAGTTTATGAAAACAAAGAAAATAAAGGACCGTGACCCATTATCTATATGGAGATAAGAACCAACGGTATCAAGAAGGTTGTAGACGCCACACTCAAGAAAGAGAAAGAAGGTGAGTGATAAGTCAAGGTTTGAACGCCACAAGGTAAAACCTTGATAAGTTCATAGTTCAATGAAGAACCAAGAGAAAACGTTCTCTCAAATAATATTTTATTCAAAGTCTAATCTTCTCCAATAATACATCAATGCGTCCTTTAAATACTAAGAAAAGATCTAAACCCTAGACGACAAAAGAAAAGGAAATAAACTACTCAGCAATTAATTGCCTTACAATTAGGAAAGTAAAAGAATAAAAACTAGTAACTAGTAACTATTTGACTTTGTTTGGGAAACAAATCAACTATTTATTTGGGAAATAATTAAAAATAGGAAATATGCTAGAATTCGGAATCCTCCAACCCTAGCTTGTATCTCACACCATAATCAGCTCTTTATTAGGAAATATGCTGAAATTCGGACTCCTCAACTCAAGTCTTCGCGCAACAAACTAGATAGCTGAATGTGGGCCTGTTGTGATCTGTTACAGAGGACGAAGTCTTCATAACATCTGTAGAGCTCGTCTTGGGCTTTCCGAAAACATATTATAATAGATAATCCGACTTCAGATGCTCTCTGTAGAGGCCCACGAAGTTCAGCCCGGCGTCCAGCTCTCTTACAGCTCAAGTCTTCGCGCAACAAGATAGATGGCCGAATTTGGGCCTGTTGTGATCTGTTACGGATGACAGAGTCTTCATAACATCTGTAGGGCTCGTCTTGGGCTTTTCGAAAACATATTATAATAGACAATCCGACTTTATATGCACTCTGTAGAGGCCCACGAAGTTCAGCCCGAATTTGGTCTTCATGTGGACTGAACTTGGACTTCAGCAACTCAGAATCAGCCCCCATTAAATGCTTCTTTGATCCTCTTGCCCCTTGTAATTGGCCCAACTGGAACATGAAATGGATCCGTTGGTGAAGCTTCTTGATTCTCATCATTCCCCCTCTCTTCAAAAGGATTCGTCCTCGAATCTTCACCGTAATGTTGTTGATAGCTTGCGATACTTCATCAAAACACTGCAAAAGAGAAACAAGAACACTAGGCCAAGAAGTTGGCTGATTTGAAAACAATGCCTTTTTGATCTCTCTTTTTTTTTTCTCACTAGCGAAAATTTCTGTTTCCTTTTCACTCTTTTTTTCCTCATGAGCAAAAAATTCTGTTTTTTTTTCACTCTTTTTTTCCTCACTCACAAAAATTCTTGTTTCTTTTTCGCTCTTTTTTTCCTCAATAGCATAATTTTCTGTTTCTTTTTCACTCTTTTTTTCTTTTTTTGCTGTTTCGATCTCTCTTTCTTTTGTCTCTCTTTCTTTTGAACTCTCACTCTCCTTTTTTACATCTCTTTGTTCTTTTAACCTCACTTGATCTTCATATACTTGTATTGGGGTTAAGGGTACAAGAGTGATTCGTTTTTTATTGAGTACAAAAGAGTATCTATTTGTATAACCATCATGAGTTGCACGCCTATCAAACTGCCATGGTCGCCCCAAAAGGATATGGGTCGTATGCATTGGTACCACATCACACAAGACTTCATCTTCATATTTACCGATCCGGAACGCCACTAAGACCTGTTTAGTCACCCTCACCTCACCACTATCGTTCAACCATTGCAATTTATACGGCTTAGGATGCAACATCGTTGGCAATCCTAATTTGTTAACCATGGTTGTGCTTGCAACGTTAGTACAACTACCACCATCAATAATCATGCTACATACCTTATCATTAACATGACATCGGGTGTAAAAAACATTGCCACGTTGTACATCGTCAGACATTTTTTTTTTTTTTTTGGGTAACAGATCTGAACAAACTTTTTTTTTTTTTTTTTTTTTTTTGACTTGGAATCTGATCAACTTTTTTTTTTTTTTTTTTTTTTTTTTACAAACGAAAAAATAATAATAATAATAATAACAATAAAAAAGGATAGATCAAACCTGATTTAGAAGCCTAAGCTCTGATACCAACTGATATGAACCTCACCAAGAACAGTGAGACCCGGAACCAATATATGGTAACGAAGGATCGTTTTCTAATTCAAGTTTATGAAAACAAAGAAAATAAAGGACCGTGACCCATTATCTATATGGAGATAAGAACCAACGGTATCAAGAAGGTTGTAGACGCCACACTCAAGAAAGAGAAAGAAGGTGAGTGATAAGTCAAGGTTTGAACGCCACAAGGTAGAACCTTGATAAGTTCATAGTTCAATGAAGAACCAAGAGAAAACGTTCTCTCAAATAATATTTTATTCAAAGTCTAATCTTCTCCAATAATACATCAATGCGTCCTTTAAATACTAAGAAAAGATCTAAACCCTAGACGACAAAAGAAAAGGAAATAAACTACTCAGCAATTAATTGCCTTACAATTAGGAAAGTAAAAGAATAAAAACTAGTAACTAGTAACTATTTGACTTTGTTTGGGAAACAAATCAACTATTTATTTGGGAAATAATTAAAAATAGGAAATATGCTAGAATTCGGAATCCTCCAACCCTAGCTTGTATCTCACACCATAATCAGCTCTTTATTAGGAAATATGCTGAAATTCGGACTCCTCAACTCAAGTCTTCGCGCAACAAACTAGATAGCTGAATGTGGGCCTGTTGTGATCTGTTACAGAGGACGAAGTCTTCATAACATCTGTAGAGCTCGTCTTGGGCTTTCCGAAAACATATTATAATAGACAATCCGACTTCAGATGCTCTCTGTAGAGGCCCACGAAGTTCAGCCCGGCGTCCAGCTCTCTTACAGCTCAAGTCTTCGCGCAACAAGATAGATGGCCGAATTTGGGCCTGTTGTGATCTGTGACGGATGACAGAGTCTTCATAACATCTGTAGGGCCCGTCTTGGGCTTTTCGAAAACATATTATAATAGACAATCCGACTTCATATGCACTCTGTAGAGGCCCACGAAGTTCAGCCCGAATTTGGTCTTCATGTGGACTGAACTTGGACTTCAGCAACTCAGAATCAGCCCCCATTAAATGCTTCTTTGATCCTCTTGCCCCTTGTAATTGGCCCAACTGGAACATGAAATGGATCCGTTGGTGAAGCTTCTTGATTCTCATCATTAGTAGAAGTGTGATCTCGCACAACCTGGCCGTAGACGAAAAAAGCAAACCGGTGGTGCAGAAAAGGAGAAGCTTTAACCAGGAGAGGAGCGTAGCAATAAAAGAGGAAATCTCTAAATTACTCGCCGCAGGATCAATCAGAGAGGATAAATATCCGGAATGGGTGGTGAACATAGTCCTTGTAAAAAAGAAGAACAATCAGTGGAGAATGTGTGTAGACTTCACCGATCTAAACAAGGCTTGCCCCAAGGATAGCTTCCCACTACCAAGAATTGACCAGTTGGTCGATGCAACGGCCGAACACGAGACATTGAGTTTCATGGATGCATACTCAGGATATAACCAAATCAAGATGCACAAGCCAAACGAAGAGAAAAAAGCATTCACCACGAATCAAGGGTTATACTGCTACATAGTCATGCCATTTGGCCTGAAGAACGCTGGAGCAACTTACCAGCGTCTAGTCAACAAGATGTTCGCCAGACAAATAAGGAAGAATATGGAGGTATATGTTAACGACATGCTAACAAAGAGCGTCACGGCTGACAAGCATGTAGATGACCTGAGAGAGACATTCGATGTGTTAACTAGATATGGAATGAAGCTGAACCCTGCAAAATGTGTATTCGGCGTACCATCTGGAAGGTTCCTGGGATATCAAGTGCATCAAAAAGGGATAGAGATGAACCTTGACAAGATCCAGGCATTAGCTAAAATGGTTTCCCCAAAGACCCTGAAGGATGTCCAAAAACTCACAGGGTGCTTAACATCATTAAACAGGTTCATAGCAAAATCAACGGACCGGTGCCTACCATTCTTTAAAGCTCTCAAAAAAGGCAAAAGGGTTGAGTGGAACAAAGATTGTGAGAAGGCTTTTCAAGCCTTGAAAGAGTACCTCGGGCGAGCACCACTGCTGTCAAAACCAATAATCGGAGAAATACTTTACATGTATCTATCTGTCTCTGAAGCAGCTACAAGTTCTGTACTGGTGAGATAAGAAGAAGGAGTCCAGAAACCGATATACTACACAAGCAAAGCACTGTTACCAGCTGAGACAAGATACTCGCCAGTTGAGAAGATGGCACTCGCCCTAATAATAGCGGCAAGGAAGTTAAGGCCGTATTTTCAGGCTCATAAAATCGGAGTATACACCAATTGCCCACTGAAACTGATTTTACAGAAGCCAGAGGTATCCGGTAGACTAACCAAGTGGGCGATCGAATTGAGTGAATTTGATGTAGAGTATCTCCCAAGGACAGCAATCAAGGGCCAAGCAGTGGTGGATTTTGTGGCAGAATTCACCGAACCAAACATGGAAGTAGCAAGGATGATGGTGGAACAAACTAAGAAAACATTCAGGTGGCAACTCCGCGTTGACGGGTCGTCAAACACGCATGGCAGCGGGGCAGGGGTAGTGGTATCAACCCCAGAAGGAGATTCGGTAGAATGTGCCTTGCGTTTTGACTTCAAAGCTACTAACAACCAGGCCGAGTATGAAGCGCTCATAACAGGACTAAGAGTTTGCACAGTTCTAAGAGCCGATGAGGTGGAAATTTTCAGCGACTCCCAAGTCATTGTTAATCAAGTATTAGATGAATACCAAGCGAGAGAAGAAAACATGATCGCTTACCTAAAATTAGCAAAGGAGCTGCTGGGGAGGTTTAAAGAGTACAGGATCATCCAGATTCCCAGAGAAGAAAACAAACAGGCTGACGCCTTGGCCAAATTGGCATCCTCCACAATCAACATCTAGCCCAAAGCTATTCCCATGATTCACCTACTGCAGCCAAGTATAGTCAAACAAATGGAAGTTGGGGCAGTGATGTGTAAAATCGTGTTATAAAAACCTAACTCGCAAGTGCACGAATCGTGAGATAAGTACAGCGACAAGTAGGGATCGTTCCTACGAGGAAAAGTGATTTATTGACTAAAACTAATTCTAATTAAAGCTAAGCAATTAACAATAACCAAGAGATTTGAGATTGATTGATTGATTGAGTGAGTATTGATTAACTAAAACTAAATTAAACTAAGAAAGCAGTTAACAAGAATATGTGAATGTGATAAAGAGGTGAGAGGACTAGGTTATCAATGCTCCCCAACTATGTTTACTCAATGCTTCGAATTGACTTTGATAAAAGATGTAACTCAAGTTAAGGGTTCGTTCTTATCTTATTTATGATTGTTACCGTATGATCCTGGGATGAATCAAGTGTTCTCAATTATAATTTACCCATAGATCAATGGCGCAAACTACAACCGAGAACCCATTAAGTGCAAGAACTAATGAACCAAAACCTACTTGCATAGATCAATGCTAAGATCAGTTTTACCCATTCAATTGAATATTAATTAAGGTTAGTGTAGATCAACACTCCAAACTTAATTGTTCAATTATCAAAACCCTAAATTCATGTCAACGTATGATCATGCATCAACACAAACAAAGAATTGAGACGTAGAATGAATTGAATGAATCAAAACTTGAATTAAGAAAATATAGTCAATTCTAACAAAGAGTATTCATAGAGGTTCACATTGATTCCCTAGTATGGATTAGTTACACATCATGAAAATAACAAGACAAGAGATAGAGGAGATAAAACCCATTGAGGCCTTCAACGACTTCTTCCCATCTTCCATGGTGAGTCTTCTTCGTTTTGCAAACCCTCGATGTGTAAAGATGGATGATGGTGATGGGGGATGGCCCCCTTGGTGGCTTGGGACCTCCCTTTGGTGGTTCTCCAGCTGGTCTCCCAAAATTAGGTTTCAAAGGGGTTTAAATAGGTGTAGATGCAAGGCCATGACCTAAAACAACAAGGAAATCTATTCCCTTTGAGAATACAAGCCTATTTGGAATTCTATTTCTTTCCTAATCCATCCAAATTGATTACTTATTGAAGGAAGATAAGGATTAGATTTCTACTTGCTTCCCAAGACTCTCACACATGTCCAAGAAGGTAATATTTCCCATTCCGACAACTTGCGAAACAAATCCCAAAAGTATTCGCGGATTTTATGACTGATTGATCTGACCTTCGGGCACTAACATAGACATAACTTCTTCTAGAAAATTCGGATCGACAATCCGTAAATTGGGTTGGAAACTAGACTTCCGGAGATTCAAATCCATAGGTGGCAGGACACACAGTTCAATTGGAGCTGAGAGATATGGGCCCCGCAATATTGATGATCTGCATTGAGACGGGCTACCGCTGCGCTACCGCTGCGAGAGCCAGAGCGGTTCCGCAGCAGTATACACTGTTTTTGCACCGCTTGCATGCCGCTGTGTGGAAATTGACAGCGGTCTTTCATGATGGTTGATGGCCATTTGCATAAAAGTCCCTCAAATCTACCAAAATCACCTTTTTTCTCTGAAATACTTCAAACATATCATTTGGATCCAATAACCTGAAAAATGCTCAAACATACAAATTAAATCCCAAAAAGACTCGAGAAACAAGCAATTGATTGGAGGAATGGGGATCAAAAACATATACAATAAATGACCGATCAGGCAGTCTTCGGCGAAACAGATAGCTGGATAACACTAATCAAAGAATACCTCGTCAACGATGTACTCCCAAGCGATCCTTTGGAGGCAAAACGACTGAAGTACAGAGCTACAAGATATTCAGTACTCAATGGAGAACTGTACAAAAGGGGGTACTCAAGGGCACTGCAAAGATGTGTCGGGCCTGAAGAAGCAGAAGGGATCCTGAGAAGCATACATAGTGGAAATTATGGGAATCATGCTGGAGGTGTCAGCCTAGCCCACAAAACATTAAGATAGGGTTTTTACTGGCCAACATTGTTCGTCGATGCTAAAAGGGTAGCAACAAGGTGTGAGGCATGTCAGAAAATTGTAAACAACATTCGCCAACCACCTGAACTTTTGCAGAGTATTACCTTGCCTTGGCCATTCGCCATGTGGGGAATTGACTTGATCGGTCCAATGCCAACAGCACCCGGAGGAGCAAAACATGCCATTATTGCTGTGGATTATTTTATAAAATGGGTATAAGCCGAGTCATGGGTACACATAACAGAGGAAAACACTATAAGCTTTGTGAAGAAAAATATCTTGTACAGATTCGGGATACCAAACACCATCATCACTGACAATGGAACCTAATTCGATGGCAAGAAATTCAGGGAGCTGTGTGACAAGTATGGAATCAACAACTACTACGCAACTCCAGCACATCCACAGACAAATGGTCAAACTGAAGCAATAAACAAAATCATAAAGCACAACCTAAAGGCCAAACTAGCTGCGAAGAAGGGTAGCTGGGCAGAGAAGTTACCATAGGTACTATAGGCGTATCGAACTACAGAAAGAAGTTCAACAGGTGAGACCCCATACTCCATGGCTTTCGGAGCTAAAACTGTCATCCCCGTGGAAACATCCTTTTCTTCACCAAAGGTACAATTATTCCAGCCAGAACTAAACATTGATATGCTAAAATATGGCCTGGACGAGCTAGAAGAAAGGAGAAAACGTGCACAAATAAGAAACGCTGCCTATCAGCAAAGGGCGGCCAGGTATTACAACTCACATGTGTGTGAAAGAAAATTTGCACTCGGCGACTTAGTGCTGAAAAGAGTAAATCTGGGAACCAGAGATAAAGCTGCAGGATCACTCGCAGATAAATGGGAAGGGCCCTATCAAATTAAGGGCATAGTCGGTCATGGGGCATATCGCATTACTCGAGAGGGCTTCGGTGGACTACCTCGACCATGCAATGCGCAGTACCTGAAAATATACTACCCTTGATTGCTTCACCGCCTTTCAGAATTTACTTTGATGTTTTCTGTTTAAGCATTTTTTATTTCCTTTTTTACTTTGTTAAAAGGCTACAGGAGATATTCAATAAAGAGTAATTTATTACTGAGAACTCAAAGATTTAGCTCGCCACTGAAAGTAACCAGTGTCCAAAGATTACTCGCCATCATGCATCATAAGTTACTCGCCGTTGCATAAAGACGAGTTTAATACTCGCAGCAGCAGAAGCGAGCGAGATAACTAAAAATTATAGCAGGCTAAAGGCGAACACAAACACCACAGCCTAAACCTATTATAAAACCGATCGGTGACCGCCACCGATGGTAGAACAAAACCCCCGGAAAGACACGAGAAGCATCCGATCAAAAAGCATCCGTTCAAAAAGCATACATGAGACATCTCAAGGAAAAACGCTGGGGGTCGAAAAAAAAAGCTAGCTGAAAATAAAATGACTAAAGTCAAAAGCAAAAGTGGGAGACGTCCCAATAGTATGCTTAAATAAAATTTGGTGCATGGTCAGATACGTCTTGACAAACACTGAGTACGCCAAAAACTTAGCAATGGCAGCTGAATAATAAAAATAACAAAGCTGAAAACTCAGCAAGGGCAGCTGAATAAAATAAAGCTAAAGAAGAGTTATAAATTTTATAAAGATTATTTACAACTGAAGTTACAAAAGGTATGGAGAGCTATTCAAAACTAAAGTACAAAAAGGTATGGCATAATCTCAACTAGCTGTCGAAGGATCCTCACTGTCTTCATCATCCTCAATCTCATCTTCAGAAGGCCAGACTACCTCTTCGTCCCCATCCGGCATGAAAGGCCCATAATCCCTACCGGCAACAGGACGTAAATCGGGTTCAACACCAGAACCAGAAAAGCTGCCCTTCTGACCAGAGTAGTAGGTGTTAAAGGCACGCTTACTGGGAATTTCTAAGTGCATGGGATGGGGCTCAGTCCTGGTATAACGACAGTGGGCTTTCCATCGTTTTCTCTGTTCTTTAATTGAACCCACTCCGCTGGCCATATGCAGTTAAAGAGACTTGTCGAAGCGCCTTAAACCTTTTCATTCGAATGGTCTTTCATGGCGAAGAACTTCTTCGACTGCCTCATGCCTCGCTCAAATTCGCGCAAAAAAAAAAAAACGCATCATAGGCAAGGGATCTCTTAAAATGATCAACTGCTTCAACCTCCAATACAGCCTTTAAGTCGTCGAAGATGACATCACGCGAAGACAATTGATTGCGTAAGTCCAACGCCTCACGTTTAGCTTTCTCTTTAGCCTCCTCAGCTAGTCGCTCAGCCTCCAAACGCGCTGCGAGGGATTCTTGACTAGCAGACAACTGCTCTTTCAACGAGCGAATCTCCTCCTCAGCAGCAGACAATTTTTCTTCAGCAGCTAGCTGAGTAGACAAATAACCATCTGCGGACTCTCTTAGCTGAGCAAGTTGTTGAGCATAGGACTCTTCAGTAGAGAGCTTCTCAGCGGCCAAAATAGAAGCCTGCTCTCGCAGACGTTTACCCTCCCTGGAAACTTTGTTCCCATGCCTATAGCTCTCAGCCAACTCAGACATCATCTAAAAAAAGAAACATACAAATTATGAAGCATATATAAACAGAGATGTAACAGGATTGCGGTGAGGAGTTTACCAAAGAGTGGCAGTTAAAGAAAAACTCCATCTTTATGTTGCAGGGTTTGCCTTTCACATGCTCCCAGCCCTCACCAATGTACACGTTGTGGTTGATCAAATGCAAGCAAATTTCGGTAGCCAAAAAATCTGAAAGAGACATAGTCTCTTCATCGGCTTCAGTTGATCCCACGGGAGGAGCCTCACGGGCAACACCTGAACCAAAAGCGGAAGCCCCAGGTTGCTTCGATGGTCCTGGTAGACCAGGTGACCTAGGCTGACCTAAAGAAGAAACATTCGGCTCACCCACAACCGCCGAAAGAGAGGCTACTCAGGACGGAGAGGCTACTCTAGGCGGAGTAGGAGCAGGGACATTCAATTGATTAACCTCCTCAGGAGGAGGCACCGTTGCATTTGTCCCTTCAGCAGGACCCTCGTGAGTAGCTGTCTGAGTAGGGGGAGCTTCGGTGAGCACATGTTCACCGACACCCTCCTCGTCCGAAGAAATAACATACTGCACAACCCTTGACGCCCGTTTAGGGGGTCGAGTAGTACGATCAGAGGTACCCTCAGCCGGGCGTTTGCCTCTACCGGTTCTGGGGGCTAGGTCACTTGCAGGATCAAGAGGAGTCTCAAGGACATCCGCATCAAAAATAGGGATGTCACTAATCGCCCCTAAAACGCCAACCTTCTCTTTACCCTTGCGGCTGGGGGTAGTCGCAGCAGGATTACTCGCAGCAACCTCTGGATGCACAAGGGGCTACCCTAATTCAACACCTCTCCCAGTAACATCACCAACTTCCTCGCTGTCCGAGGGATCACCACCATCCGGGCTAGCAATTCCTTCCTTAGCCAAACCAACAGCATGTCTTTTACTAGCAGCCTCGGAATTCTTCACTACCCGGGCTTGCAAATCACAAACTGTATCGAAGTCACACACTGTAAAAAATAACCAGATGTCATTAACGGAAAAATCAAAACAGTAATGTCAAAAATAAGCATGCGAAACTTACGGCGAGGAAGCCTAGCAGGCAGGCGTGAGAAAATTCACTGGGCAATCATCTTTTCCTCGTCTAAGAGGAACGATCAACCCCTCTCATCCAAAGGAAGGACAGCTGCCGCAGCAAGATGAGCAATCTCAGCGTCAAGTAAAACAGGAATTGCCTTCGACCAGACTTCAAGAGAGGTGAAGTGCCTGGGAACCCTCTTCGCCTAAAATTTTTGGCGAACATTGGCGGGCACATCCCTGCCCTACTCGCCACCAATGAAGAACCAACTATTCTTCCACCTCTTGTTCGAAGTGGGAAAACCCCAAATGAAGCCCTTCTTCTTCTTATCGCTGGAAATTTCTACTTGTCCGGGGTTTGCCGCACCCTCGGGGATCCAATTTTCCACGATTGAGGAAAGAAGGAAATATGTGCCGCTATTGCCCGCTTGCCTCAGGGTATAAAAGTGGCGAATCTCACTGGGCGTAAGGGGTCCATAGCCCTTCAACTTCCACATCAAGCACAAGCACAAGCACATTAAGATCCTATAGCTGTTTGGGGCGAGCTGGGCAGGTGCAATCTGAGCTTCCGCAAAGAATCTGGCGATAAAGGGCTGAAGGGGAAGAGTTACCCTACAACTGAGCATTGCGCCGTAGATGGCGACCGCATTCTCAGGAGGATTCCAAGCTGCTCGATCACCCAGTAGAATCAAAGTCACAGCATCAGGGATGTTGAAGCGACTCTTATATTTACGGAGTTCTTCTTCACCAACTACATTGATTTCGCAGTCAAAAGAACAGGGGTGGTCAGCTGAGAAATGTAGTCTGTTCTTCTGATGATCATCAACATCCGAATCAACGGTGATCTGAGCATCCAGCAGAGACCCGCGAGGAGCCCTTGAAGCCCATCGTCTACTGCCACCTGGTTTGGAAGACCTTGTCGTCATCGGAGAGTCACTATCAAAAGACGAGGGAGAAGGAATGTTAGGAACAAAATCTTCCTCAGAAGAAGGAATAAAGACAGAAATCGGGGTTGGGGAATCCGGATGAAAATTACGAATTAGGGATTCAATTCGATCTGCAGTACGCTTATCACCTAGTTCTAAAGCTTGCATCATTTGATTGAAAAGAGAAGAACGCAAGGAAGGATCCATGGAAACTCACCAGAAAAACCTTAGAAAGTGAAAATGCATAAAAGATCTAGGGAAGCTAACGAACTGCTACGACCAAGTTCGATGAAAACGCTTCTCAATCGGAGAGAGGAAGAAGAGTGCTTCTACGAATTTCCAGTGAGAAAAGAGAGAAAATGAATTAAGCAGAGAAATAGAACGGTTTTATTTCAGTAAAAGAGAAATTAATGGAGCCGCCAGAATTAATAGGGCAGAAAGGCGTGTTGCGTTAAAAGAGGGAATTTTTAAAATTCAAAAATCAAGAAAAATAGGTATTGGTAAGGTGAACGACAGTCATAGAAGACAGCCGAAGTGACACCCATCAAATAGTGGGCACGTGGTACCTCAAGAAACACCCAGCAGTCATCACGTCATCCCATCGCGTCATAAATGAAGGCTTGCACCGGAAGAGACAGCTAGCAAAATTCAACACGTGGTGAAAATAAAAAGGAGGGAAAATATTTGCAAAGCAAGTCGAAAAGCCTAAGTATGGATATAAATACTGTTCACAAAGATAAACGAATTGGAAGACCAAGATATTCACTCAGCTCAAAGTATTTATGGGGGTATTGTTGTATGTATGTTTTCGCCAAGCGGACATATCATCAAAGGAATCAACAAATACTGGGGAAGACGTTGCCATGTCACTCGTTGACCAAGTCAAAGGAGAAACGTAGACCAGACATCATGTCAGTAAGTCCCAAGTCAAAAAGTTAAAGGTGTATTCGCCAGATCAGGATATGTACTCGCCAGGGACAAAAACGTGGTCGCCGAAGGGCGATACCCAGAGATGAAGGTACTTGCTACATCAGTTTACTAAGTACAAACCAACTCGGCAAAAACACAGAAATAAACCCTAACTTCTAGAAGACCCATGACAACGAGGAATCATAAAAAGGGAAAGAGAGAAAGCATATCTGGATCCGTTACAACGTGGGATTCCTAGTACGAATAAAAGAGGAAATCCTACCGCCAACACAGCTAAAATCAAGGGGAAACCCTAATCATCATGTATAAATAGAACCATCTATCCCACGAGGAGGGGGTTTGAAAATTTAGAGAGAGAAGAGAGCAATGGTATGAGAGATCTGAGTGTGTAACAAAGCAATAAGCCTAGTATTATTTTTCCTGCCCTCTGGGGTGCCGTGGTTTTTCCCATTCAAGGGTTTTCCACGTAAAATCTGTCTCTTGCATGCATTGATTACTTTCTTGCTTTTATTTTGAGTTGATATAATTGTTGAGTGCGTGGCAATCCAAATTTCACCGTCAACAGAAACCTTGAGCATGTGAAACACTTAACACATGTGATTCCTAGTTTTATTCACAAAGCTAACACTTGAATAAATCATATACATGAAACACATATTCAAGATATTAGAAACAAATACAAAAATGCTAGAATCACAAAATATGATCAATAAATATTCTAGCAAGTATTTAGAGCAAGGATATAATTAATAAGCAATTAAATCCTAGTTAGCTCTAAACACAAAATTAAATGTGCTAATCCTAGATTTGTTCAATTAAAGAATCCAAGTATATGCTAAGGTTATTAATCATAAAATGAGTCAATCAAATCACAAATAACCCTAAATATCAAGCTAATCACAATACAACACTCAAATGTATGAAAAACTAGAATCCTAGAAAACTAGTTCACATTTAGTCTCTAATTAGACTAGATTAGCTTTGATTTGAAGTTATCCTTCTCAATAACTTTCATCATACATACACATACATATAGAAGAAGAAAACCCAAGGTAATTGAAGGTTTAAAAAGATGAAACCTCAAAGATTAGTTCAAAACCTTAGAATCCCGAGCTGGTTCGGTTTTGATGATGAAACCACCACAAAACATGATCAAACTGATGTAAACTCTTTTGGAGAAGGTAGGGAACTTGATTATGAAGATTCTCCAACTTGAATCACTCAATTCGGAGTCCGAATGAGATAAAATTTCAGCTCTATGAATTTCAATTTTTCTTTTTGAAATAAAATTGGAGGGAAATGAGATATTTAAAAGAGATGAAAGAGAGGGAATTAAGTGGCCAATCAATAGCTGCCACATCACCACCCCGTGTGAGGCACATGAGCCTCACGGGGCAGAGAGGTGCTTGGGCCGTGAGCCTCACATGCCCATCACAGGCTCCTCCCAAAATGGCATTTGGCCATTGCTTGCCTCCCTTGCGCTCCACTTGCATTCTTTGGCCGTATTCGTGCCTCCAAACTCCGAATTCGAATATGTCTTTGGATTACAAACCATGACTCCCTTACGCACAAGGAAAACTATGAAACTTTGACAAAAGGTTGTGAATTCGACTTGTTACACGACGACGAAGACAACATAACGTATGAGAACGAAAAGTAGCGTAGCTTCCTAGTTTGGACTCGAAACCTAATGAGTGAGTAACCGAAATGACCAGGACTCAATAAGGAATAATATGAGATCATGTTCAAGTCCAAAAACAATGAAACAAAAACAAATAAACATAAAGTCGCACAAGTATGCCATTTCCTAGAGATAGTCCTAGAACATGCAATTTCACAATGTTTATCAAATTAAATCTAATGCATGTGCATACTTCAACAAGTGTGTGAATATGTTATACCAATGGTGTAAAACTATGTAGGGACACATATGAATACCATGTGTGTGTGTGCCTAAACACTTTGCAAGAGGAATAAGGTCTAAATATACCTTTGATGCTTTCTCCTCTTAAAGGCTTCACTTTGCTTGATATGTTGCTCAATTTCCTTGAAGTTTGTTAAACCGTGAATCCTAGACAACTAATCAATACAAATGAAAAGTCATTTTGATATAGAATAATGCCAATCTAACCCAAAATCCTAACATAGCTATTTAAGGAAAATCAACCTGATCATGCAATCTATCATAAACAAACTCAATGATGCTATCAAGGCTCATAAATATATGAAATAAAGAGAGTCAAGGTATTTAATCAAGCAATAAATACCTAATCTAGAGTAAGAACAACAATAAATGAGATTGAATGTAGTTGAAACTTACCTAGTCATGAAACCATGAAAACCCATGCTCAAATGATGATGGATGATGTTAGATGCACATGGTGTTTGGGTTTGGAGAGTTAAAGAATAACTCTTGGAGCTTCTCTCTCTAGGTGAACTCTTCTTCTTTCTAAAATAAGTATTTTTGGAGTTCTTTGTTGAAATGGGGAAAAAGATGATGTATATATAGGGTCCAAATGAAATTACATCATTTTGGAAAAGAAAAACTGATTTCTGGGCGTAAAAAAGCATCTTGAAGGTGACTTGGTTGACAGGTTGCTTCTAGGTCACTTTGTTTTTAGGAAAGAACGCGACAACGCAACAGTTCCAGATTTGAGCAACCCAAAACATGACCAAACGATATCGAAACCTTTCGTATAATTTACCGTTGGAATATTATGGATGTCTACTTTCTATTTAATTTTACAAAACAAGATTTTGATGAATGTAAAAGAGTTATAGTCATTTGAGTGACCAAAGGTTATATTCAGGCAAAAACAAAGTTTCCCTATTTTAGTGGTCACTTTGGAGAATTTAAAACCAATCCAAATGGTCATGAAATATTATGAATAATATACCGTTGGAATGGTATGGATGTCTACTTTCTACTCCATTTTACAAAATGAGGTTTTGATATCTGTAGAAAGAGATATGGTCATTTGAACGACTAAATGTCAGATTTGGACAACACCAAGGTTGCCCAAACTCATGGTATAAGACCATGTGACCCAAGACTAGAGGTGGCACGATTTCGATTTGAAACCGGCTTTATACTGGCTTCGGTTCCAGTTCCGAAACCTCTAATTTCGGTTCTGATTTTAGTTCTGATTCCAGTTACAGTTCCGATTCCAGTTCCATAGGAACCTGCGGTTTGGAACCCTTTTTTTTTTTTTTTTTTTTTTTTTTTTTTTTAATAACGAACAAAAAAAAGACTTCTAAGTTCTAACTTGTAACTTATAAGTTGTAAATTGTAATTGAATAAAATAAAATATATAAATGACAAATTACAAAATAAAATTAAATAAAATTCATTGGGTTTATTGAATGTTGGAAGTTAGATCACCCGACCGAAAATAAAATAAAATAAACAAATGAAAAATTACAAAATTAAATTAAAATAAAACTAAACAAAATGACAAATTACAATTTACATTTCATTGGGTATTTGGAAATTGAGCCACTCAAATTTCGAAAATAACATAAAATAAATAAATGACAAATTACAAAATTAAATTAAAATAAAACCAAAAAAAAAAAAATGTAAAGTTATTAGCCTTGCACTTAATTTTTACCACAATTAAGTTGCTTACGTATCCTCTTGGGGGGTGGGTGGGTTTAGAGGAATCAAAAGCCACGTAGTTCTCTTACCTTTTATTACAGGTTTGATGATGACGTGGACTAATTTTTATTAAAGGTTTGCTATTCAGGCTCCACTGCTCCAGCTTCAAGTTCGTCATCTTTGAAGAAATCGTATATTGGCTCCTGATCGATTTCTTATTGTCTATATTCCACCTTCGTCCAGTCATCTACACAAACCTGTATCTGTAGTGCTTTCGGATTCAAGCACGAACGTTTTTCATCCAGGATATTCCCCCCGACGCTGAACTCTTATTCCACCGCCACTGTAGAAACTGGTGTTGAAAAAATATTTTTGACTATCATAGCCATGATTGGATAGTACTTTGTAGCTTCTTTCCAATATTTTAAAATTTCAAATTCTTCTGTAAACTCACAAGAAGAAGCTAGATAAGATTCAAACTCGGAATACGAACCAGAGCTTGATGAAGAACATCTTGGTTTCTTGGTTTCTTGGTTTCTTGGTTTTTTTTGATAACATACTATACCCTAAATTCAAAAATTCGGAGGAGGATGATGGAGGCTGAGATGCAGTTTGTGTTCGTGTAACATCTAAGTTCAATGAGGATCCATAAAATGTAACATATTCATCATATAAACTATACAAAAATTTATTAACTCTTATCACAACACGCATCAACATCATATTCAATATTTAAACCTTCTTTGCCATAATAACCTTTTAGATAATAAGACAAATGTTGTAATTTACAACGTGGATCAAAAATCATAGCAATTAAATAAATATTTGGAAACTCCTTATAATAATTTAACCATTTTACATTCATAGCACTAACGGCTTCCGTTATTACTAGGTCAGATTCACAATAAAAAAAAGCACCAGCAACATTAAGACTCTCAATAACAAATAAATGTGTTGTAGGAAAATAAACACTAGATAAATTGTTTGTAGCATTATTAAAAACTTTTAACAAATTGAAACAAATTGAAAACATTGTAACAAGCATCCCAATGAGCTTCAAAAAGTTCAATGGTAGGAACATGAAATTGAATAAAAGAAACTAATAAATCCCTATACTCATAACTTTGAGCAAGCAATTTATAAGTAGAATTCCAACGTGTAGGAACATCACGAGGAAATTTAACAACACGTCTACCATTTTGTTTACAATATCTTGCCCATGCTTTCATTGTAGAAGAACGTTTCCATAAAAACATTAGGGCTTTTTTAATAGGTAGAATAAAATCTTGAAGAGTTTCTAATCCTTTTTGAACACATATATTTAAAACATGGCATGCACACCTTTGAAGAAAAAATGTACCACCAAGAAAGGGTTTGCATAAATCAATTAAAGATGGAATAGCAGCGGTATTGGCAGAAGCATTATCAAAACCAATTGCAAAAATTTTGTTTTCAATATTATACTCTGAAAAAATAATTCTAAGCTGTCTATAAATATTCTGAGCAGTGTGTGCATCATCAAAAACTCTAAATGCAAGAATTCTTTTTTGGATAGTCCATGCATTATCTATAAGGTTCCCATTTGTTGATTGGCTCATTTCGTGGACAAACCACATGTTGGGGATTCTTGTAAGGGTAGCTTAAGTGTAGGTGTTATTGCTAAGGCCCTTTGAAGACCTCTTTCTTGATAAGCACCGAAGGTAAATCTCTTTGTGCTTACTTGTCTTGAAGAGATAGTTGCACACACTCTCCACTCATGCATATTTTTAATTCTTATATGTTGTGTGCCTTATTTGTGTGCTTTAATGTTCATTAACATCTCTTCTTGCATGTAAGTTTGATTGCATCTTGCATATCCAATTGCCTTGTCATGCTTAGACTTAGGATTGCATTTTTGCATTGGGCGCTCCCAAAAGCACTCTACAAAAGCGCTGTACGAACAGCCCCCGTTGAGCGCTGTACAGACCTGATCGATTTAATTCGGTCGCTGTACGAGCGCTGTACAGGCGCTGTACAGGGCGCTCTACGTAGAGCACCCCTCTGTTTTCTCATGAGAACAGAGCAGGGGCGCTGTACAGGCACTGTACAGAAGCGCCCTACGTACAGCGCCCAAGGCAAATATTAGGCCAACTTATCAAAACGACCTCACTTTGTTTTGGCCCCCTATATATATGCCACTTTGACTTTAGGTCAATTACAAGAGTTCATATTCAGATTTCATACTTAGGATATTTTTCAAAGAGAAGAAAAATTCCAAGAACTCATTTTTATTCACTCAAACACCTTTTTCATGATCATCAATCATCATCTAGCATCATCTTTGACATCTAGATGTCATCTTGCATGGATTCTTCATCATACTTTGCTTGGTAAGCTTTTCACTAATATCTTACATATTTTGTGTTTCTCTTAACAAGCAATCTCAATTAATTACTTGTATGTTATTTTATATACTTTGAATACAAGTTTGAGATTAGTGTGATGTATGTTTGAGAAGTTGTATTGTGATAGCTAATTAGGTTTTGTGCTTAATCTTGATTAGCTAAACTATTTGACATGTCATTTAGTTTGTGATATCTAGGATTGTTCTAATTGCATATTAATCATCTTAGATAAGCATATAGGGTTTCCCTTGCTCTATGTTGCATTTGGATATTCATACATTCACTTAGGGTGTTATTCTCTTCATAGAGAAAGTAAGTCTTGTGTGTAGCATCTGGGATTAGGTTGCTTAGAGCGCAAGCAAATTGGACTAGGTTCACTCATACCGGGATTAGGTAGGTGTGTGATTACTTCCGGGATTAGGTTGTAATCGTTTTACACATTTAGTGGATTCGAGGTTCGAGTGTGGCTTACTTACTAGCCCGTGGTTTTTCCCATGAGGGTTTCCACGTAAAAATCAAGTCTTATTTAATTTCCGCATTTTATACTTGATTTGTTGCTTTATCTAGTTAGGGGTAAATTCGTAATTTTGACTTAATACGAAAAATTGGGTAACAAGCTTAAAATCTATTCACCCCCCCCCCCCCCCTCTCTAGATAGTTTTATATACACCGTGCTATAATTTGTTTCAATTGGTATCAGAGCGGGTTCCTAGACATACATAGGTGATCCTTGCTTATTTTGGTGTGTTTTGCATTTTGTGTGATTTTTGATCATTCATACATTTGCATTCATTTCATTCATTCATAAACACTATGAGTGGAAACGGTGGAAATGGTGGTGGCAACGAAGGTGCTTCTAGCACAAGGCCTCCACTTCTTACCGGATTGAACTATTCCCAATGGAAAGGGAAGATGGAATCCTACATATGCCAAATTCACGACCGTGCATGGATGGCGGTGGAGGACTGATATGATCTACCCATGATGACTCCCGATGGTGGAGGAGAAGAAGTATTGAAGCCTAAGGCGCAATGGAACGCGCAAGAGTTTGAGGCTTCTAAGTGGAATAGGAAGGCTATGCATGCCATTATGTGTGCAATGGATGAGAATCAGTACAAGCTTATTCAGAACATTCAGATTGCAAAAGTGGCATGGGACATCCTTCAAGTTGCACATGAGGGAACCGAGGTGGTGAAGGAGTCCAAGCTTCAAGTCCTCCAAACTCAATTTGAGCTACTTAGGATGGGAGAGGATGAATGCTTCAATGACTTTGAAATCAAATTGATGGACATAGTAAATCAAAGCCATCAACTCGGAGACCCGTATTCGGATAGGAGAGTCAAGCAAAAAATTATGAGATTTCTCCCCGATAGGTTTGAATCAAAGGTGACGGCCATAGAAGAAAATAGTGGCTACATGGATATAAAGCCAAGTGAGGTGATTGGACGTCTCCTTGCATATGAGTCTAGGCTCCTAGCACCACTACTCCTCCTAAGAAGTCTAAAGGAATAGCTTTGAAAGTATCTAAGGATGCAAAGGAGGCAAAGCATGAATCGGATGAAGACCTTGCCTTATTCGTGAAAAGGTTTAATAAGGTTATGGGGTTCAAGAAGAAGAAGGGATTTGGGTCAAGAGGACAAGACTTGAAGAAAAAAGGTTACTTCAAGAAGTTTGAGCCTAGACATGAGAGGACCGAAAGGAAAGGGGTCCGATGCTTTGAATGTGGAGGGATTAGTCACTTTGCCCCCGAATGTGCTAATCACAATGAAAAGAAGAAGGACAAAGTGATGGCCGCCACTTGGAGTGGGAGTAGTGATGACTCCAATGAGGAAGATGAGTCTTCAAGTGAAGAAGAGCTCATGGCTAACTTCCTAGCTTTTGCCTCATCTCACAAGAGCAAAAGTGCTAGTGAAAAAGAGGAGTTAAGTCAAGAGAAAATTGACTCTAATGAAAAAGAAAGTGACTCCTCTTCTATTTCCATAAAGAAATTTGTGGACCAAAAGGTGCTTGCTAAATACCATGCCGAGTTCAATGATTTAGCAATTAAAAGCACAAGAAAGATTGAGAGGTTGAGAGAAGAGAACCTTGAACTTTCGGCTCACAATGACCACTTGAGTGAACAAGTGGAAAGATTGAAGAGGAGAGAGGATAAGTTAATTGAGGAGTTAGACTTATCCAAGAGAAGTGAAGAAGGGTTGAAGAGGGAACTTGTAGAAGTTAAAGGGTCCTTGGCTAGGATAGATTCTAGCACCAAGAAGCTTGATCATTTACTTGGTGTTGGAAAGAGTCCAAGTGACAAGAGAGGTCTTGGGTATGAAGATGGCAAGAAGATCTCAACCTCTAACAAGACCGTGTTTGTCAAGTCCTTGAGGAACGAAGAAACTTCATTTGTGCAAATTCCTAGGAAGAAGTTAGAAGTAGGACAATGTTCAAATGCACAAGTGAAGATGGGGCCAAGAAGGCAACCTCAAGCTCAACCCCCTAGGGTCCCTCATGTAGGGAAAAATACCGTAGTACACGTAGCGGAAGCGAGACTAAAAATTGATTTAGTAACTTTTAAAATTTTTCCTTTTTATGAACCTTAAACCCTTTAATCAATTAAACATATATATTATCTAACAAAAGAAGAATACCTTTTGTCGCGTGATCCGATTGACTTACGTCGATGGTAATCCGCAAGATCTTCAATCCTAGCACGAACGTGAATCACCTAGGAGCGTGGTCTCCCTTTTCTTTGAATTGCAAACCTGTGAATGGACAAACAAACTTTTCTTTTTCTTTGTTAGTCACAAAAACAATCAAAAGAAGACTAAGAATATTCCGGTCACTTTTGAGTTCTCAATCTAATGATCGAAACTCGCGTGAACCTAAATCGATGTTGTACACACAAGCTTATTGATGAACAAGCAAATAGTGTACCATCAAAGAATAATCTATTCACTCTTTTATGTTTTAGTAGAATAAAAAATAATGCTCTCTATGAATTAGGAAGAAGAAGAAAATTGTCTCTCAAGCCCCAAGCATTAGAGTGTGGCCGAATTCTATAAGTACACATATATAGGTGGCCAAATTTTCTTTCCTTCCTTTTATTAGGGTGGCCGAATTCTACACTAAAAGGGACTAGGGTTGCCGCAATACACAAGCCAAAAAAGAGTTTGTGTTGCACCCTAATTCCTATCTAGTTTAAGACTTCAAACCCTAATTCAACTCATAGATCTTTTATTCTTTTATTTTGACTAAATAAAAAGACTTCTTATTTGATTAAATAAATAAAATTAATTATTTATTTTCTTATCAAACAAGTCTTTTAATTTTAGTATACTACTACCAATAGTATAACTCTAGGAATCATATTTCCTAATCAGAAAAGATTTGTTTCTTAATTAAACAATTAATTAATAAATTAATTAATTCTTATTTAATTAAACAATGAAACAAAATAATATATAGGCTAATATATTAACCCTTGCCGCCCCACTTAAAATAAATGGGCCATATATTATTTTCTTATTTCATTTAATCCATTGGACTTTAAATAAAAAGCCCACATGTGAACCAGACCCATTCTTACTAAAAGAAACAAGCCCACATGTCTTTCATTAATATATTAATATAATTGAGCAGCCCATTAAATAAATAATGTGCAAATTATATTCTTAATATATTAAATGCAATTCTAAATGGACCCATAAATTGGTCCGGTAGAATATATCAAGTAATCCATGCAAGTCCGTGTGGAATGGGGATCTTGGCGGGCCATCTAAATTTAAGCTTCAATAGACATAACCTAATCACAATCAACAAATGATTCACTTAGGTCCGATCCATTAATTTTAACTCATTCCACTAAAGAGCTAAAACTGAACTCTTAAATAAAGATAGAAAAGGAAGATGTTCCTCATTCATACCCTAGACAATCATATTGGAGATAGTGTATCCTTGTGATTAATATCAGTAATCGCCAAGAGTTCATAGACCGCCTATAACTCTCCAAGTTACCATATTTACTCATATGACCACGTTTTGAACTTGGATAATTTGACTTGTCCAGAAGCCATGTTTTCAATAGACACTATCGAAAACTCAACGTTGAGATTTAATATCCAATTACCTCAAAACATCCATATGATGATATTATACTCTCATTTAATAAATGGAGCCACGATGTCCATATCTATAAATGAAGTCCTCTATCGATTAACAAATGAATATCACCAAACTATCGAGGATAGACTATGCGATATAATCGTACTCATTGATAACTCAAATGATATCACTTGCAACCATAAGTCCATCACTTATCTCAGGATTAAGATAGACTCTCCGATTGTCCTGATAATGAAAAGACTTTTATCTACTGACGGTTATAGATAAAGTATTTCATTGTGATCCAGTTCAATGTACCCAGTGCACTAGATTCTTTTACTCGAAGACACTCCGATGATTTTAGACTCATCATATCTCATTTGATCCCACTCAAATGCTAGTAAAAGAATTCTACAACTTTAACAAGATAAAGGTGCCCAACCTTTAACTTAAGTTGTGAACTTTATTCAAGACTAACTAAAGAATTGTGTCTACCACATACATATCCAGATGTACGAACAATTCTTCTTTTCTCATAGTCTTTAGACCTTATGATTATTTACTTTGACAATTATAATATTAAACTATAAATGCTATACGATTTGTTAAACCAGAAATCACTTTATTAATATGAAAAAGATTGTTAATTACAATATTACACTCTTGCTATTGAGCATAATCCTAACACCTCAAGCCAACATTCCTCAACAATTGGCTCACAAAGGAAAGAGACCAATCATGCAACCTCAAGCTTGGAAGCAACCTAGACCGGTTCAACAACGAAGATGGATTGAACCCACTTATCCACAAAGACGTGGACGGGCTCCCATACGTGCACAAAGACAAGGTATGATTCCTTTTTTCATCCCTATTTGTCAATTTTGTGGTTGTGATGGTCATATTAGACCAAATTGCTTTCAATATATTAAAATGTGTAGAACACGAAGCATGATTGAAAAGAGAAAGAATAGAGCCAAGATGCATGTTCCTAGGAATGATAATATTGATTTGCATGATCCTATGAATAGTAGAGCACATGTACCAAAGACCACTAAGAAAGCTAAAATTGTTGCTAAGTGGATTAAAAAGAATGAAAATGTTTGCCATGTTGCTCAAATAGCCTTGAAGGCAAATTCTTCTAATTTTTGGTATTCAGATAGTGGGTGCTCTAGGCACATGACGGGAAACAAGAGTTCTTCGAGACTCTTGTTGTGGAGGAAGGAGGATATGTCACTTTTGGTGATGGATCCAAAAAGAAAGTTGTAGGGAAAGGAACCATTTCCGTTCCCGGATTACCCTCCTTATCCGATGCTTTATTGGTTGATGGCTTGAAAGCCAATTTAATAAGCATTTCACTTCTAAGTGATGAAGGATATTCCGTCTTGTTTAGCAAAGATGATTGCTCTATCCTAAAGCCCGATGGACAAACCTTGTTGAAAGGTATGAGATCTAGTGATAATTGTTATTGTCTTGAAGCTAGAATAGTCTCAAACAATGTGTCCATGGATGAGCAAATAGAGTTGTGGCATGAAAGACTTGGCCACATGAACTTTAGGGATTTAAGAACCCTTGGAAAGTTCAATTGTGTGCGTGGCCTCCCTAAGCTTGGGAAGAAAGCCAATGGTGTTTGTGGACCTTGCCAACAAGGAAAGCAAACTAAAAGCATGCACAAAAAGGGTAAGTATCTCACCACCAAGGAGCCTCTTGAGCTTCTCCACATGAACCTCATGGGTCCCATGCAAACCGAAAGTTTGGGTAGAAAGAGATACATTTTTGTTTGTGTTGATGATTACTCTAGGTTCACATGGACATATTTTCTTAGACAAAAATCCGAAACTTTTGATAAGTTTAAAATGCTTTGTAAAAAATACAAAATGAAATGAACTCTCATATTAAAAGCATAAAACGGATTAGAAGTGACCATGGGAGGGAATTTGAGAATGCTACTTGGTAAGCTTTTCACTAATATCTTACATATTTTGTGTTTCTCTTAACAAGCAATCTCAATTAATTACTTGTATGTTATTTTATATACTTTGAATACAAGTTTGAGATTAGTATGATGTATGTTTGAGAAGTTGTATTGTGATAGCTAATTAGGTTTTGTGCTTAATCTTGATTAGCTAAACTATTTGACATGTCATTTAGTTTGTGATATCTAGGATTGTTCTAATTGCATATTAATCATCTTAGATAAGCATATAGGGTTTCCCTTGCTTTATGTTGCATTTGGATATTCATACATTCACTTAAGGTGTTATTCTCTTCATAGAGAAAGTAAGTCTTGTGTGTAGCATCCGGGATTAGGTTGCTTAGATCGCAAGCAAATTGGACTAGGTTCACTCATACCGGGATTAGGTAGGTGTGTGATTACTTCCGGGATTAGGTTGTAATCGTTTTACACATTTAGTGGATTCGAGGTTCGAGTGTGGCTTAGTTACTAGCCCGTGGTTTTTCCCGTGAGGGTTTCCACGTAAAAATCAAGTCTTATTTAATTTCCGTATTTTATACTTGATTTGTTGCTTTATCTAGTTAGGGGTAAATTCGTAATTTTGACTTAATACGAAAAATTGGGTAACAAGCTTAAAATCTATCCACCCCCCCCCCCCCCCCCCCCCCCCCCCCCCTCTAGATAGTTTTATACACACCGTGCTATAATTTGTTTCATTATCCATAAAATGGCAAGTGACACCTAAGTATGAATGCGATTGCCAATGGTTAGTCCATATGTCTGCACATACGGTAACACGACTGAAACAAATTATAGCACGGTGTGTATAAAACTATCTAGAGGGGGGGGTGAATAGATTTTAAGCTTATTACCCAATTTTTCGTATTAAGTCAAAATTACGAATTTACCCCTAACTAGATAAAGCAACAAATCAAGTATAAAATGCGGAAATTAAATAAGACTTGATTGTTACGTGGAAACCCTCACGGGAAAAACCACGAGCTAGTAAGTAAGCCACACTCGAACCTCGAATCCACTAAATGTGTAAAATGATTACAACCTAATCCCGGAAGTAATCACACACCTACCTAATCCCGGTATGAGTGAACCTAGTCCAATTTGCTTGTGATCTAAGCAACCTAATCCCGGAAGCTACACACAAGACTTACTTTCTCTATGAAGAGAATAACAACCCTAAGTGAATATATGAATATCCAAATGCAACATAGAGCAAGGGAAACCCTATATGCTTATCTAAGATGATTAATATGCAATTAGAACAATCCTAGATATCAAAACTAAATGACATGTCAAATAGTTTAGCTAATCAAGATTAAACACAAAACCTAATTAGCTATCACAATACAACTTCTCAAACATACATCATACTCATCTCAAACTTGTATTCAAAGTATATAAAATAACATACAAGTAATTAATTGAGATTGCTTGTTAAGAGAAACACAAAATATGTAAGATATTAGTGAAAAACTTACCAAGCAAAGTATGATGAAGAATCCATGCAAGAAGACATCTAGATGATCAAAGATGATGCTAGATGATGATTGATGATCATGAAAAAGTGTTTGAGTGATTAAAAATGAGTTCTTGGAATTTTTCTTCTCTTTGAAAAATATCCTAAGTATGAAATCTGAATATGAACTCTTGTAATTGATCTAAAGTCAAAGTGGCATATATATAGGGGGCCAAATCAAAGTGTGGTCGTTTTGATAAGTTGGCCTCATATTTGCCTTGGGCGCTGTATGTAGGGCGCTTCTGTACAGCGCCCCTGCTCTGTTCTCACGAGAAAACAGAGGGGCGCTCTACGTAGAGCGCCCTGTACAGCGCTTTGTACAGCACCTGTACAGCGCTCGTACAGCGACCGAATTAAATCGATCAGGTCTGTACAGCGCTCAACGGGGGCTGTTTGTATAGTGCTTCTGTAGAGCGCTTTTGGGAGCGCCCAATGCAAAAATGCAATCCTAAGTCTAAGCATGACAAGGCAATTGGATATGCAAGATGCAATCAAACTAACATGCAAGAAGAGATGTTAATGAACATTAAAGCACACAAATAAGACACACAACATATAAGGATTAAACATATGCATGAGTTGTGAGTGTGTGCAACTATCTCTTCAAGACAAGTAAGCACATAGAAAATTACCTTCGGTGCTTATCAAGAATGAGGTCTTCAAAGGGCCTTAGCAATAACACCTATACTTAAGCTACCCTTACAAGAATCCCCAACATGTGGTTTGTCCACAAAATGAGCCAATCAACAAATGGGAACCTTACAACGACCATTATATTTTTCAAAATATTTTTCTAACTTTTCTTTCTCTCTCAAATAAATCTTTTCAAGTGTTTGTGTGAGCGTGGATCTAGGGACACGGCATGCAGCAGGGTTTAATGCTCGTCGACAATAGTTAATAAAACCAACCCTTTCACCAAAACTGAATGATAAGTGTTCTACTGTTACCATCCTAGCTAATTCTTCTCTATTTTGTTCATCAGTATAACGAAATAATTGTTGGTTAGGAGTAGCGTACCTGGGAATTTGTGATTGTGACCTCGTTCTGGTCTCTGCTTCTGGATGTTTGGTTTCAATATGCTTCCGATAAGTGCCATATCCTCCGGATTTGCTCCACTTATATACTTTGGTGCAATAATTGCAAGCCGCTACATAGCTTCCATCTTCTTTCCTAACTTTCTTCATATGTTTGACGAATAGATCAAATTTGTTCTGCTTCTGTATCAGATCTTCCTCCTCTTGTAGTTCCACTTCCGGTGGATCAAAATCAAAATCCGGAGGTGTATCAATATCAGGCATATTTTTTTATTGGCTTGTCAAATTGGGGGTGGTGTCATTGGGATCAGGTTCAGAAATTGTTAGAGGGGGAGTAGGACAGTTTAGGCCTAGGTCTTCAGCATAGGCCCGACGTTGCAGATATTCGTGATAGGTGGAGTCGTTATGACCAAGATTATCGATCATTCTACCCTTACCTTTCATCGAAATCGAACGCCTAGGACCATCACGGCCGTGACCCCTTCCATTTCCACTTCCACTTGCCATTTAAAAATAAATTTGGGAGAGAATTAGAAACTTAGAACTTAGAAGAATAATAGTATTAGTAGGTACTATGTAGTAAAGTAGTAAACTAGTAATTGCAAATAAATGAAAATGAAATTGGAAACTTAGTAATTGACTAATTGGAAATTAAATAAATTGGAAATAAGATGAATTGCAAATAAAATAAATTGGAAATAAAATTAATTGAAAATAAAATATATTGGAAATAAAATAAATTGCAAATAAAATAAATTGAAAATAAAATAAATTGGAGATAAAATAAATTCGAAATAAAATAAATTGCAAATTGCAAATAAAATTAATTTCAAATAAAACAATTACAAAATGAAATAAATATTAAAAACCTTGGAAACTTGGAGAGTTGGAGATTGAGAGACTTGAGAGTTGAGAGTGTTGGAGAGAAATTAGAATTAGAGAATAGAGAGAATTGAGAAGAAATTGGTATGAGGAAAAATGAAGGGGGGGGGGGGGGGGGGGGGGGGGGGGGGGGGGGGGGGGGGGGGGGAGTGGTATTTATAGAAAAGAAAAGAAAAAATTAAAAATTAAAAAAAATGGGGTAGCTGTTGGAGGCCCAACGGCCTGCTGACGTCAGCAGACTGTTGGGCCCAACGGTAGCCAAAAAAAAAAAGAAAAAAAATTGCTCGAACCGCCCGGTTCCTCAAACCTTAGAACTGGAACCGGAACCGGCCTCCTCCGGTTCAAGTTTAGGTTCAGGTTCAGGTTCAGGTTCAGGTTCCTGTTCCTGGAAATCCAGTTTCGGTTTTTATTTTTTCGGTTTCTGTTCCGGTTCCACGGTTCGAACCGGAACCTTGCCAGGTCTACCCAAGACCAATCCAAAAGAGGAAAAGGGGACCTCTCTAGTGGTCACACATCACGCTAAGACAAGCATACCATCATGCAAGCGCCGACGCTTCTGATCACATAACCGAAAACGAATTACACCACATAAAACCACACTTAGATCTAACAATGAAGTGCAAGTGTGATTGTGAAAAGAATGCACACGTAAGCAATAAGGTACAAATGCATGTAAGTGTGTATGCACACTTAATCTCTTCAAGAGTTAAAGTCATGTAAACTACCTCTTGAAGCTCATGAGATGTCCGGAAGCTTGTCTTCAAGAATCCATACTTGGAGAACTTATGCTACCTGTTACAAAAACATCCCCAATATGGTTTGTCATAAAATAAGCTAATCATAAAATAGAGGTCCTTACACTGGATACCTTTCTGATCCACATAAAGCTCAATCACAAACAGGATATTTATTTACTTGTGGAAATACTGCTATCTCATAGAGATCTGTTGAACAAACAATGGTTGCCACTTCTTCTAACCATTCAGAAATATTGGCAATTCATGAAGCTGGCAAGGAGTTCATTTGGTTAAGATTTATGATACAACATATTCGAGAAACATGTGGATATCTTCAATAAAGAATAGTCCCACAATATTATATGACGATAATGTTGCTTGCATTACATAGATTAAAGGAGGCTATATCACATTTACCAATATTTTTTTTATACACATGAGCTCCCAAAGAATGGTGAAATAGATTTATTCAACCGCAACATTCACAGAGTTAAAATCTTGCAGATTTATTCACAAAAGCATTTTCAACCGCAACATTCACAGAGTTAGTGCATAATATTGAGATGTGGCAATTGAAAAATATTTCTCAAACAATTGAGACGACCACATCAAAAGAGTAATTGTTTTGGAGGAAAAACTTTATTTTGTACTCTTTTTCCTTCACTAAGTTTTTATCCCACAGAGTTTTTCTCAGTACGGTTTTAAAGAGGCAGTTTTTATCACCTCCAATATATTTTTCTAGATACATATGAATAATGTACTCTTTTTTCCTTCACTAGTATTTTTTTCCCATAGGTTTTTTACTAGTAAAGGTTTAAATGAGACATATTCTATGTAAATGGACATTCAAGGGAGAGTGTTATGAAAATATAACCCAAGTGAATGTCCATCTAATCTCACAATGTAACTTGTGATCCTTTACCTTCTCCAATTTATTATCAAGTTTTTGGCACCATTTATTATCAAGTTTATGGCTCCATTCATTCTCAAGTTTATTGCTAGTGTCTTTTCGAGTTTGTAACTACTACATTGTAAGCCTATAAAAAGAAGGTCACACTAAGTTGTAAACAACATTGAGAAATGAATAAAATATCACATTGACGTGTTGTCTATCTCTTAATTCCTTATTGTGTTCTTATTATTTTATTTCAATTTAAAATTAAAACATTTGTTAAGTTTTTTTATTTAAGAAATTGAATATGGTCCATTCAAGCCACATTTGGGTCATGCCAATTCGTGCCAACATGGGCCACATTCAAGCTTACTGATAAAAAACTCATGTCACCCAACCTAAACTCCATGTAATGTTCAAACCTGGCTGCCCAAATCTTCTCTAAAATTTATTATTGACATTCATATGCAGTGCTTGTTAGAGAGAAGGAAAAAAGAAACACCACCCCTCATAAATTTGCAGTAAATTGCAATAATAAGATTCTGGGTAGATAACCCACATTGGCACACATTACTGCTCAAAAATGGAAAATTGCTGCCTAATTTTTCCACAGAAATTTAACTCATCGTTTGCTAAATTAGAGTAGAGAACACGTTAAAGCTGAAGTGGAAAATTTTTTGCAATGAGTTGTGCCAGTTGTATTCTTCCATTAGAGTAAGTTGTCAACCATTAATTTTCTAAAGAATGTTACAATATATTGCAAATTTTGCTTGACTCAGTAGCACTTTGCTTGGATGAATCGCTCTGACAATGTTATATTGTACTCCTTATTACTCGTAGACAGATCCGTGCAACTATTTTAAGGATTTTTTTTTTTTTTTTTTTTTTGGGTTAAAAATGCAAAAAAAGACAAAATCCCTAAGGTAGATCAGAGGCATAAACGTATCCGCTTGTGAAATTTTTTTGCTTGACTCATGAGTATCACTTTGCTTGGATGAATTGCTTTGAGCTGTTATATATATTTATATCTAACAACTTACTGTATTATAAATTTACAATAACTTAAGAGTTCAATCAAAATTAAAATATTTAAAGTATATTTTAACTTGATATGTACGCGAGGCCCTCAAATAGCTGAGTGAGAGTCTGAGAGAGCGAGAGAATAGAAAATTGAAAGTGAGAGTTTTAGGGTATTTTTCTTTCATAATCGGTTTTTTTTTTTTTTTTTTAATCCGGTTCAAAATCAAAATCAATTGGGTTTCACAAATTTAAACCAATTTGAAGTGAAACTGATTGGTGAATCAAACCGGACTACAATTTTCGGTTTGGTTCGGATCCGGTTTTGGAGTCCACCCCTAAGAGTATTAAGGTTATGGTTCAACAGTATAGTTCTTAGTGGGATTCTTCAAATATGTTTCTAACTTTTTTCTGTTCCAAAAGGAATATTGGTCGAGGTGGAGTTGCCAACAGTTTTGCTAACATTGAGCCTTCGAAGGCTATGAAGGCTATGTTTGGGATGGTGTTTGGTAAACTTTTCAAACGCAACTTATTTTATAATCGGCTTTTGAGAAGTTGATTGGGGTTGCTTTTAGATGCTAATTATTAGAGAAGCTGACCCTTTATCCTCAAAATATCTATAATACCCTCACTATTTTAATATAAAGACAATAATACTCTTATATCTAATAATGATATTTTGATGAATTAAATTTTTTTTTTTTTTTTGGTAGAATCATACAATGGTGGCCCTACTCGCTGGCAGTGGCCACAACCGACGATTGAGGCTGCAGGAGAGCTAGCTTCCATCGGTGACGCCGAGGTCATCGGAGGAGGCCAGTTTCTCATCTGGCAATGGAGGATGAGCCTCCTTCTTTAATGGCCAACGGAGGAGGCGAGTCCTCCATTTATGTCCATGGAGGAAGAGAGAGCCTCCTCCATCACTGGAGGAGGACTGCTCCTTCTCTAGCGACACCGAATCCGATGTTGGTGTTGCCGGAGAAGAGCAGATCTCCTCTAGTGTTTGAGGAGACGTCCGACGTAGGAAGTTTCTTCCATCGTTGGCATCTCCCCTCTCACCTCCTTATGCTGGAGAAGGATCCGTCCTCTAGCGAAAATGCCGGAGGATGATCCATCCTACGACAACGACACTGGATGAGAACGATCCTCCTCCGATAGTTGATTCCAGGTGATGGAGGATTCCTTGCCTCTATAATTTTTTTTTTAATTTATATATTTTTAAAATTAAATATGTATTTTTATTTATTAACTTGTTAAATTATTATTAAATTTGATTTAAAAACAAAAATGAAAAAAATGAAAAAATGAAAAAATGAAAAAAAAAAAAAAAGTTATAAATGAAAAGCTGGAAAAAAAATGCAGGAAAATGAATTATTTTTTTTAAAACAAAAACTTTAGCTGAAAAAGATTATATTCAAGATAAAAAAGAGTATCACATTTATCAATAATGTCCTTTTTGTCATTTTTCATAATCTATTAAAGTTTACCAAACACATTTCCATTGCTTTTTTGTTTAATTGATTATTCCTTAAGTTAATTTACCAAACAATTTGTATACTTTTTTGTTAAACAGATTATTTTTAAGTTAAGTCATAAGTGATTAATTTATAAGTTAAAGTAATCCCAAACCCCCATTTTGAATGCGATCTTGCTTGGAGTAATACCCCCATCGAAACAAAACATTCGATGTACATGAGATTTGAATATTCTTATACCACTACGGATAATTTCAATGACAGTTGTTTAATTACTTGTTTCATTAGAGCAGTTCATCTGCAAGGAAGAATAATGTGGATGCCTCACCACAAACCCACCTAGTGATATCTTCCACTTGGATTTTCGGTCTCACCACTCAACAAGTGATTCTTGCACTCAAAGTTAGAATAAAATTATTGCAAGAACAAATCAAGATTTCTGAGTAGATAAGAAAATATAAACTCTAGACTATATCTAATCCAACAATTTTACATACTGAATTTAACACATTAGGTTGAATTTTACACGTCAGTTATGATGAAATTTTATATGCTAGTTATAAATGAAATATTTTACAAGTCAGTTGTAATAGGTTTAGGTATTGATTGAAAATAATTGTCACATATTATTCATCATGTGCAGTAGTATTTATACACAATACAAGAGATTGACTTAATATACAAGACTTAGAGAACACGTGCTGTACACTCCTAGTAAGCATAGGAAATACATATAGCTACGTAATGTTTGTACTGTTATCATGCCCCCTCAAGATAGAGCTTCCGTCGAGGATGCCTATCTTGAACCGATGATCAGTGAACTGTTTACGGGAGAGTGTCTTCGTGAGGGAATCAGCCAGCTGATCTCTGGTGTGAACATGAGCGATCCGTAGTTGCTTCCGAGTCACTTGATCACGAACAAAGAAGAAATCAATAGCGACATGCTTCATACGGCTGTGAAATATAGGATTGGCACACACATATGTGGCACCTACGTTGTCGCAATAGATGACCGGAGCTGCTGGAACCTTTACCCGAAGTTCAGAGAGAAGATGTCCCAGCCAGTTCAACTCAGCTGCCACCAATGCAATGGCACGATACTCAGCTTCTGTGGAGGATCGCGCCACAGTGTGCTGTTTCTTAGAGCTCCAACTGATGGGTGTGGAACCAAGGACAATAATGTAGGCTGTAGTTGATCTTCGGTCATCCGGGTCACCCGCCCAATCTGAGTTGGCAAAGGCATGAAGATGAGGGGAAGGTTTCCGATTGATGAGAAGGCCATGACTGATTGAGCCCTTGAGATAACGAAGGACTCGCTTCACCGCATTCCAATGATTTGTGGTTGGGCGATGCATAAACTAAGATAGTTTGTTCACCGCAAAGGACATAACCGGTCTGGTCAGAGAAAGGTATTGTAGGGACCCTACAACCTGCCTGAACTGAGTAGCATCTATTAGAGCACTACCATCATTAAGCTTCAAAGTTTCTGTGGTCGAGAGAGGAGTGGAGACAGAATTAGCGTCCAACATCTTGGTCTTGGTAAGAAGATCTCGAATATATTTCTGCTGCGAAAGAAATATCCCACGTGAGGAGTGATGGGCCTCTACACCGAGAAAGAATGACAACTGACCGAGATCCTTAAGAGAAAATTGCTGAGCCAATGTGGTAATAAATTAACGAACGCTCGAATCCGACGAACCAGTAACAATGATGTCGTCAACATAGACCAATAAGAACAGTGTGTAGTCAGACTGATGGTAGATGAAGAGAGAGGCATCGCTCTTTGAGTTAATGAAACCTGTCGACAGAAGAAAAGACCGGAGTTCATTGTACCAGGCCCGAGGTGCTTGACGGAAGCCATAGATTGCCTTTTTGAGCTTACAAACATGGCTTGGCATTGTTGGATGTGCAAACCCAGGTGGCTGTTCCATGAATACATCATCATTGAGAGTACCCTGCAAAAAAGCATTGTTGACATCTAGTTGGTGCAAGGACCAACCGTTAGTAACAGCAATTGTCATAATTAAACGGACAGTTGTAGACTTCACAACAGGACTGAAGGTTTCAGTGAAATCTACACCAGGACGTTGATGAAATCCCTTCGTCACAAGGCGAGCTTTGTACCGAGCAACCGAACCATCAGGGTGCCTTTTGATCCGAAAGATCCACTTGCCCAAGTTGAATTATTAACGAGAGCATCATTCTCAGTGCTCATTGCCTAACGCCATTCCACATGTTTACGAGCCTGAGAAATAGAAGTTGGTTCGGTTGAAGGGGAGGAGTGAGTTGTGGCATTGAGGTCAAAAATTGGCTTTGGTTTGAAGATATTATTTTTGGACCTGGTTTGGATGACTCGGGTTGGGGTTGGTGTGTCCGGAGCAGGGTCATTGTTGGGTGAGCTATCGGGACAGGGCAGTGGTGTAGGCTAGACGGGAATAGGGCCAGATGTGGTCGGGTCAGAGGTGGGTGATGTTGTTGTGGGTGGTGATGAATGTGAGTGCAGCGGAACTGTTGTGGGATATATAGTGGGTGAGTGGGAGATATTGAGGATATCAAGGTTGCGTCTAGGGGATGAGATGAGTGGGATGACTCATTTTCTTGTTGGGGATCGACCGTGGAGGAGAGGGACTGAAGCCATGTGTTGACTTGGATAGGTAGATTTCGAGACATATGACTGACCCTATGAGAGAATGGAAAGACCGACTCAACAAAAACCACATGACGGGAGATGTAAATTCTGTTGGTGAGATGATCTAGACACAAGTAAGCATCATGTTCGTTGGAGTAGCCAACGAATACACATGGTTTGGAGCGGGGCTCTAATTTGTGAGACGTGTATGGTCGGAGCCAAGGATAACAAAGACAACCGAAAGCACATAGTTTACGATAGTTCGGGTCGTGGTTAAAGATTATGGAGTATGGACTACGATGATGAAGAACCTTGGTAGGCATACGATTTATTAGATAAACCGCAGTTTGGAAAGCCAAGGACTAAAATTTTAATGGCATGGACGCATGGTGGAGTAGAGATAGAGCAGTTTCTACCACATGTCGGTGCTTGCATTCAGCAGCACCAACGTGTTCAGGTGTGTGTGGTGGGGATTTTAAGTGTTGGATACCAAGGTGTTGGAGGACATGACCAAGAGACTGTGCCTCACCACTACTGTCGGAATAGACGGTTTTGATTTTAGCATTGAAAATTTTTTCTACAAGTGCCTTAAAACGAGTGAAAATATGTGGGACATCAGACTAGTGTTTGAGTGGATATAACCAGGTATATTTCGAGAAATAATCCACAAAAATAACATAGTAGCGATATTTGTCAAAATACGAAACATGAGCAGGGCCCCAGACATTAGTAAATATAATTTCTAAAGGTTTATTACATGTCAATGTTGAAACACCAAACGGAAGTTTGTAACTTTTATTATATAGACATGCTGGATAATGAGAAAACTTAGAATCTAATTTAGAGACAGAAAGACCATGAGATGTGACAAGTTTTTGGAGAACTTGGAGAGACGGATGACCGAGGCGGTAGTGCCACGCTAGGGAAGAGGGACTCTGTTGAGAAGATACGGAAAAGAGGGTGGCTGGAGACATAGTTTGTTGATTGCGGACGGACTTCGGCCAGACAAAAGGTTTTCCTCATTCCGACCGCGGACCAAGGATGCCCCCGTGATCAGATCCTTCACAAGAAAAGAATCAGGAAAGAACTCAATGGATGTTTTATTGTTAGTGCAGAATTGTGACACAGAGATAAGGTTATGTGATATGTAAGGTGAGCATAAAACATGTGATAAAGGAAAAGATTTATCAGAAGTATGTAAAGTAGTGCAACCAGTATGAGTTATGGGAATTTTGTTACCGTCCCCAACCATAATGTCCTCTGAGCCACCATATTCAGAATGTACGGACAGATTCTGGAGGTCCGAAGTCATGTGGTGAGAGGCACCCGAATCAAGAATCCAGTTGTTGCGAGTAAGAGGTTGGTCAGTGACCATGTGATTTGCTTGGGGCCATGTTTGGGAACCAGGATGTGGGCTCGTGAGCGACAGACCTTAGCCGTGTGACCAATTTTATCACACAATTGACAAACTGGCCGAGAGGTGTTGGAGTATGTAGGCGAGCGCCACTGATGTTGGGAGGAGAAGGAGTGATGATGTGGCGACCAGTATTGGTTGCCTTGTGTGGGAGAGAGCCCACGGCTGCCACCTGAGGAAGTGCCAAAGTTATTGGATTGGTGACCGTGATAAGGAGTGGAGCCATGTGAATTCTGATACCCCATGTTATTGGACGAGTTACCCTGTTGGTTGTGACCTTTCTTGTTGAAGGTTCTCTGATTGAACTGTGCCGTGATTACCGAACCACCTTTCTTTACTTCATCACGTTGTAGAAAAGCCTCATGGTCAAGCAATTTATCATAGAGTTCTTCGAAGGTTATTGGCGTGTCTCGGGCTTGGATTGCAGAGGCAAGAGGTAGGTAGGCTGAGCCCAAGCCATTCAAGGTGTGGATTACTGTAGCGCCATCATCGACCGGGTGACCAATCAGCTCGAGATTCAAGAATATTTTTGATGCCTTGCATGTAATCGGCAACAGACTTGTCAGCTAAGGTGACATTGGTGAGGGAGTCAAGAAGACCAAGTTTACCAGTGTTTGATCTATTTGCGTATGTGACCTCAAGTTTGTTCCAGGCTTATGCAGAAGTTGTGGATCGGGTAACTATTGACTGTGCCGCGCCCATACAAGAAACCTGAATGGCATGTAGAATGAGGCGGTCCTGACGAAGCCATACCTGATAATCTGGGTTAGCAACAGTTTGGATTGAAGACTGATCGGTGGAGGTTGATGTGGTGTTAGTGGCAGAGATAGATGCAGGTGGGCATGGTTTGGTACCGTCCAGGTATCCCATAAGACCATAACCGAAGAAGAGGTTTTCAAATTGTGATCTCCAGGCTGCATAGTTCCCCCCTTTGTTGAGTTTGATGGGAACTTGAGTGGAGTTAATGGCAATGAGAGATTGATTGGCGTTTTGATTGTTGTTGTTGACGCCCATAAGAATAACTTGAGGAGATGAGATAGTAGTGGAGAAGGATTCGGGTGTGCTTGGATTGGTCATGGTGGCTGCTGAATGTGTTTAGAAAAGAAGAAAATAGAAGAAGTATTTTAGGGTTCAGGATCGGTAGCTTTTTTTTTTTTTTTTTCTCTAGCTACAGCTCTGATACCATAATAGGTTTAGGTATTGATTGAAAATAATTGTCACATATTATTCATCATGTGCAGTAGTATTTATACACAATACAAGAGATTGACTTAATATACAAGACTTAGAGAACACGTGCTGTACACTCCTAGTAAGCATAGGAAATACATATAGCTACGTAATGTTTGTACTGTTATCAAGTTGTAGATTAAAATTTTACATGCCAATGTATAGTTTTTACACATTGAAACGAATAAATTCGTAATTTTCTCTCTATTCTAATTCTCTTGGTAAATTTATCTCTCTAACTTCTAATTTCCTCTTGTATTTTCTTTCTCATTCCATCATTTGGCAGATTGGATCCATGGTCTTGATGATGTAAATTTTTATAAACTTAGGCCCCATAAAAATAGCCCAACCCAATCTCACAACTGAGCCCAGATCACTTCTTAAATTTAAGGCTCTCAACTTTCAAATGAATCAATTCGTTCTTTAACAGTTTACAAATCTTTCTTTCATGAAGTAACAAAATAAATAAATAAATAAAACAATCCGATTAATGTCGTAAAATGTGGAATGTGAATGTGACGAGCTTTATTTAAGAGACCTCTTAAATTAATCTCTGTCTTATTCTTTCCATAGAATGATGGATTGAAAGAATTCAAATTAGATCAAATATATTGAACAATTGTGTTGTGCCCATATCTTAAAAATGCACACATATATGAAATTTAAAAATTAAATCATTATTATAAGCAAATCGTACTCTTATTCAAAATGAATATATTTATTTCAACATATGTTATTTATAAACTCTCTTAAATTATTAGTACACTCAATTTAATTCTTACATCACCATATCATATTTGTTGAAAAATACATATTATTTTTTATCCAAATGTGAAATATTTAAAGATCAAACATATATGAGTAATGATAGGCTTTCTAAATTTTTTTTTACAAATGATATGCTGTGTGATTTGTCAATGTCTTGTAAATTATGAAATTATGTGATGAGTTATATGAGTTGTACAACTCACATGTGACATGCCACATCATTTGGGCATTAATTTGAACAATTTTTTTGGGAAGCCTACCGTTACTCAACATATAATGATCTATTTTCACTAAATGTTTACGGCTATTATTTTTTCCTTACCGATTTCGAAATCAACTATGAAAATTAGATTGTCCTAATTTTTTCTTTACTAGGATATAAAAATAATGAGCTTGAATATAACAATTGCAAAATCAGTGAATCAATTATTGTCAAGTTTTTTTTAATTTTAAAAAAATATAAAATAAAAAACAAAACATAAATTGAATTTTTCTCTTTCAACAATAAAATGGCACTGATAATAACTCCAATATCAGTATAATGACAACAACCCGAGTTGATAATATCTATCACTGACTTAGCATCGGATTCAACAACCGCTGGAAGCAACCCAGAATCCAACGCCAACTTGACGCCTCTCAAAATCGCAACTTTAGCCATTTGTAGAGAGAAGCAAGCAGAAATGTTTTTATAAAGAGGATGTCATCATCGGACCACCATAGTAACGGATAATGGCACCCATCCCAACCAACTTCATCTACTCGGGAATAGCAACATTCGTGTTAATTTTATAACATCTCACCTCCACCACCTGCCACTAAACATCCTCTATTTAGACAAACCTTAGAGAAGACCAATCCACTATATCCTCCAAACAAATATTAAAGGAAGAGTGAAGCAGCCGGTTTCTACGGAACCAGTGACGCCAGAGAATCATACAAAAAAGCTCCACTTCCTCCTACTTAGGATGCGAAGAAAGAAAAGGAAAAAAATCCACGAAATGGATATCATCCCCCACTTCGTCCACTACAGAAAATAAGAAGAGATTTAATATGCTTCATACTTTGACATCAATTATTGTCAAGTTATGCACCAACAATATAAGAAAGGAATAACACACCAATAACATGACCATCATTCGAAAGCAGACCAATTTTTTTTTTTTTTTTTTAAATAGAAAATTCTTCAGATTATTTAATGTAAATAAATATAATTTTCATATGCAATAAACAAGTGTTGAATTGCCCTAAATAACAAAAAAATGATAATAAGAGTTTTGTACAAAATAGTTTAATCCGTAGAAGATCTATTGTTTTATTAGTAGAAACATCATTATTAGATGCAATTTCTTGAAAATGTTGTATACAAGCAATATATGTCGTTTCCCATCCTTCGCAATGGTTTGACATTTATGCCAATCAATTACTATAGGTAGACCATGATGATTCGAAAAGAAGAATATCTAAAATAAAATCATAAATATATTGTTAATGACAATAGGTGATAAATAACAACTGTGAGCACCATTAATAAAACAAATTATTTTACCTCTACATAGTGATTGTCATCTACAAATCCATTAGCAATTTCTTTACGAGATGGTGAATTGACCGACAACTATCTAAGAGAAAGAAAAGTAAGGCATTGCTACCATGACAAATGAAATAGAACAACATTATAACGTGACACAATAAGATGCTCCATGTTAGTTATAGTCATTCATATATCATTTCTTGGAGATTCCCTTAAAGTATGATAGCCAATGAATCAATTGTTGTACTATCTCTGATGTTCTATATAAATTTTTGTAATTACCTAAATGAGAATGCAATTCACTTAACAAATCCTTCCTTGTAACCATCATCTTAACCATGGGCGTAGCTTCTCATGGGCTTGACTGGGCTACAGCCCAGCCAAGCTTTGGGAAAAAAAAAAAATATTATATACATTCAAAATTTTGGAAAAATGATTATATATTGATTTTTTTTATGATTTTTTTCTGAAAAAATCAAACCAAATATTTGATTTAGTAATAAAAGTGAGTAATATTTAATATTGATGATATATATATATTCAATATATAGATTTTAAAATAACTTTTTATTAGAGAAATGAATACAGTCTAATGTTCATATGTAGTAAAGAGAGCTCATTCAGCTTTATAATGTTTCCCATTTCTTTTTTAATTTTTTCTATGTTTCTCATTTTTTAAATGGTTTATCTTAAAAAATTTAGATTAAATAGTCACCAAACTCCAAAAATTTTGATTTTTTTTATTCTATAATTTTATTTTACTTTTCTGTAATGTTATTCATTAATTAATTTCAATATTTCATGATGGTGTCGGTGGTTTGGACATAAAATGGTTTTCATGTGAGAATTTTTTTTTCTTTTAATTTTTGTAATGAAATGAATTCTATTTTGTAAATAGAATTTGAATTTTTGTTCGAATACTATAACTATTTTTTTTTTTTTTTTTTTTTTTTTTTTTGTGTCTCGTTGTGATGCTCAAAGTTAAACAAAGTTGGAAAAAATAGTTACGGTGCTCAAAAAAATTTCAAATTTTGTTTACAAGAAAATTTTATTGAAATTATCAACTGTAAAAAATTATATCAAAATTAATATATATATATAATTATTTAGATAAACTTTTGATCAAATAAGAAAAATTAATTAGCCCAGTCTGAGAAAATTCTCTGGCTACGCCCCTGATCTTAACTAATCCTAACAAGTTAGCAATCGCTCTTGATGTGATCATATTTTGCTACATCTTTGTACTCTAATCTTGGAGTATTGTTGTGTTCTTAAGTATATTAATGTGTTTATAATCAAATTTAGTGTTTGTTTAGTTTATAAGAGCAAATGAAGTATAATGGGGGCAACAAGGTTGTATTTTTAGTGCAAGACTTATCAAACGAGCATTGGATGGATCTTAGATGAATTATGCTTCAGTTGGAGTTTTCAGAGGAGTTTAAGCACAAGGCTAGTTGGAGATGAAAGTTAATATCTTGAAATTAACTGTGTGAAGTTTCTAGATTTTTCAACCAAGCCAATTGGTCTAGAATTACAAGCAAAGTGAGCCCAAGTACAAACTGGACAATTTTGTATGTGTTAATTGAAGATGAAGAAACGAAAGTCTTCCCGAATTTGGTAAGCCACATGCCATATATGGTTGGAAGGCTAAGACAAAAGGCTTTCCAAAACATATTTTTCTAGATTTTGCTAGAAGGTGAAGGACCCCAAAATCGTGTGAACAATCAAATTAAGCTGCATTTCCCTGTGTTGTTAGGAATGGTAATATCTTTACTTTCCTATAGTCCACCAAGGCTTCTTGGACGGTTTGAAATTAGTTTTAGAGTCTAAATTGATTTAGGATTTGTGAGAAGCCTTATAAAAGGCCGACCAATGCTCCCACATAACTACATCAAAGATTGACACTTAAGAAAATCATCAACGTAAGGAAAGGAGTTGCAATCGAGTTCTTCCTTTTTCTGTTTCTTGTTTTTATTTTATTTCTTTTTTTTTTTTAAATTGAAAAACCTAAGAAGAGTCATTGTTTTCATGTTTAGTTTTATTTCAGTTTTCATTATTGGCATTGATAAACATGTCTTTATATTATAATCTATTTGGATTCGACCATTGCTTACTTACTATAATATGAATTGATTTTTACACTTGCAAGATTTTAAAATTGTTGTTAATTTTTACCAACAACTTTAAATCTACAATTGCCATCACCTAGATAGTACTAGTTAAAAAGCATATGAATTTCTTTGGGTGGATGAATCAACTTTTGAATGTGGTCGAACTCTTATGTTAATCTTAACCTCCATTTCAATGAGATAAGTATACTCAAGATTAGCTATTACCTTCAATTTCTTTAAAATCTCTATTGAAATGTTTTGCAATTCTTTCAAATTTTGATTGACAACTCAAATCTACATTTAATTTTTTTCTCAACACGCATCAAATCAAGTTTTCTCCAACAAGAGTTTAACACTTTTAAAAGGTGTAGGAATCTTATGAGACATGGTAACCCATGTGTGTATCAAATAAAACACCCACATGTTGAATTTGGAGGACTTGGAGTTTGGAGTCCTTAACCACCTCGGTTCCTTCATGAGCCGTCTCTAGGATCTCCCAAGCTTCCTTTGCAATCCTTGTGGTTTGAATCAATTTGTATTGATTATCATCCATTGCACAAAGGATTACGTGCATTCCACTTGGAGGCCTCGAACTCTTGGGGACTCAATTGTGCCTTTAGCTTGGGGACTTCCTCTCCACCTCCGTAGGAGTTATCGTAGGTGAGGTGTAGCCTTTTATTGTCATCCATGTTAAGGATAATCCATCTACTGATAGGATTCCTTCTATTGATAAGAATTAGTGTTAATACTTGTACCTATCGTCTAGCTGTTTGTCATTAAGTAGGATTATAGTTATTGTTATTAACTAAACTACCAGCTCCTAATGTCTATAGGTTACGGTGAGCTGATTGATTGTATGTATATACTTCATTACTCTTGATCAATAAAGTTAAGAAGAACAATATTTACATGGTATCAGAGCAATTTTAACTCAAACGAGTCCTCGATCAATCATGACTATCACTACCGCTGCATCTTCTTCTTCTCCCTCGGTTACTGTTGTCTCATCTTCATCTTCTTCTCATGAAATCAGCTCCTCAAAAACAATTATCAGCATCATAGCAGCTCAGGCTCCCTTAAAACTCACAGCAACAAATTACCGATCATGGAAACTGCAATTTAACACTTTCTCATTGGTTTTGATTTAATGGGATTTGTTGACGGTCGACACCCTGAACCACCGGCCACTATAACATCCAATGATATCACCTCACCAAATCCGGATCACTACATCTGGACCAGACAAGACCAACTAATCCTGAATGCAATTCTTGGATCTATATCCCCATCTATTATCCCGTTCATTGCTTCCGCTCGCACTGCCTGTGATGCCTGGACTACACTCGCAAACACTTACGCGAAACCCTCCAGAGGCCACATTAGCATCTCAAAAGTGTCCTAACCAATGCCATGAAAGGAACACAAACAATCACCGAATATTTGCAAACACATCAAGAGCATTGCCGATGAACTGGCCATGCTTGATGCCCCAGAAAACTCTGAAGATCTAACTGTAAAAATCCTGAATGGTCTGGGTGATGAATTCGTGATCTCTCCTCTGCTGTCCGTGCTCGTGATTCCGCCATAACCTTTGAAGAACTCCATGAGAAATTAATTAATTTTGAGGCCATTCTTAAGCAAGCTGCTGCCAAGCCTCAACCGCCCTTATGACTGCCAATTATGCTGCACGATCTGCTCCTAGCTACCACAACAATTCGGTCGTTCAAACAGGCCTTCCGGTCAACAATCAAGTCAGCGGCAGTCCTCCCAATCGAGAACCTGTCTCCACTCACAACACCAGCCGGCAGAATCATCATCATCCACACAAGCCTCGCCAATACCGTGGTTTTTGTCAGCTCTGTGGTGAACAAGGGCATACTGCCAAACATTGTTCTATGTTTACATCAATTCTGTGACAAATAGGTCTCCACCGAATCCATCTCTGAGGACATGGCAACCACGTGCCAATTATGCTGCACCAAACCCTGTCAATTCCCCTGACTGGCTCCTTGACTCAGGTGCTTCGCACCATGTCACTACTGATCTCAGTAACCTATCGCTTCACTCTCCGTACAGTGGCTCCGATGACATTATGATTGGTGATGGTTCAGGTTTACAAATCACACACACTGGCTCTCTCACACTACCCTCTAACTCTTCCCCCTTTACATTATCTCGGTTTTGTGTGTTCCAAATATGAAGCAAAATTTAATCTCTGTATCTCAATTTTGCATCTCTAACCAAGTTTCAATTGAATTTTCACCTTGCTTTTTTTCTGTGAAGGATCTTCATACGGGGGCGCAGCTCCTGCAAGGACGGACTAGGAATGGTGTCTACGAATGGCCAACTCCTGCTAAGGCTCGGTCATCCCAATTCTTGCCTTCTCCAGTATTAAGGCACCAATCACTGATTGGCATCATCGTCTAGGTCACCCGTCTCCAAAAATAGTAAACAAACTAGTTTCCTCCAAAGTCTTGTCTGTCTTGTCGTCTGCAAAGTCCATTGAGTTCTGTAATGCTTGCAAGTGTAATAAAACTCATAAATTGCCTTTCTCGGTTTCAACTGTTTCTAGTTCAAAGCCGCTTGAGGTGATTTATTCTGATGTTTGGAGTTCTCCAGTTATCTCAAAAGATGGTTTTAAATACTATGTGCTATTCATTGTCATTTTACAAAAATATGTGGTTGTATCCTTTGAAAAATAAATCTGATGTACATGATGTCTTCAAACGTTTTAAGCCTTTGGTTGAAAAATTTTTTGGTCACCCCATTATCTCTTTTTACAGTGACAATGGTGGTGAATACATTGCTTTGAAACAGACTCTTTCCAGTCATGGTATATCACACTTCACCACACCACCACACAACCGGAGCACAATGGTGTCTCCGAACGTCGTCATAGGCACATTGTCGAGACTGGTCTTTCTCTTTAACTCATGCATCCATGCCTCTCTCTTTCTGGTCTTATGCTTTCCTGACTGCTGTTTATCTGATAAATAGGATGCCGACACCCTTACTGAATATGGTGTCACCATTTGAGAAAATATTTTCTGTGTGTCCTTCGTATGATAAGTTGCGTGTATTTGGATGCCTATGCTATCCATGGATTAGGCCATACACTCACCATAAACTAGAGCCACGGTCTAAAGCATGTTTATTTATTGGTTACTCCTGTCTCAGAGTGCCTACCATTGTCTTGATCTGGAAACTGATCGTCTTTTTGTCTCGCGTCATGTCACATTTGTCGAGTCCGTCTTTCCACTTAAGTCAACACATGGTCACCAACCCCACACGAGCACTCCCTCTTGCTCAACGTGCTGTCTCAATTGCCACCAGCCACTCACGTCCCTTTTACCCATGCTCATGCCAAAACAGGTACAGCCTTACAGGTGTTGGACCACTCGACGGCACCACCTTCTTCTCGAGCTCCAGCTGCTGCCGCCATTCCTTCCCAGCTGTCAGCTGCTTCACCAGCTGCCGCAGCTAATTTTCTGACCCCGGAACCATCAGCTGTGGCACTGATCCAGCTGCTCCTCTGTCCTCTGCGGAACCACCCACTGTGGTGACCAACCCAGCCACAAATCAGCCCTCCCTGCCACCCGACCAGTCCCCCTTGGACCCTCTCTCAGGCCACGCTGGCACCCATCACATGATTACAAGATCGAAAAATAATATTCATAAACCTGTTACAAAAACTATCACTTACTATAGTGTACTAACCCCATCTCTGCAGGTTGAGCCATCTTGTGTTTCTCAGGCTTTAAAGGTTCCTGAATGGCGAAAGGCGATGTCAGACGAATTGATGCACTAAATAGGAATGGTACGTGGGATTTAGTCGCCTCCCATCCTTCTCAGAATATAGTCGGGTGTAAGTGGGTATTTCGTATTAAAAGATCGCCAGATGGCTCAGTCTCCAAATACAAAGCTCGTTTGGTTGCCAAAGGTTTTCATCAACGCCCAGGTCTTGACTACACTGAAACCTTCAGTCCTGTTGTTAAAATCACCACCATTCGGGTTCTGTTGAGCATCGCAGTTTCGCGAGGATGGCCGCTTCGTCAACTTGTTAACAATGCTTTCCTCCAAGGACACCTCTCTGAAGATGTTTTTATGGCACAACCACCGGGTTTCGGTGACCTCACTTACCCCTCACATGTGTGCCGCCTCAAGAAGGCCATTTATGGTCTTAAACAAGCTCCTCGAGCATGGTACAATGAACTTCGACAACATCTCCTACACTTCGGGTTTGTCAACTCCTTATCTGACTCCTCTCTTCATCTTCAATGCTAATGGCTGTGTTTTTTCTGTTAGTCTATGTTGATGATATTGTTGTCACGGAAGTGATGGGAAGCAAATTGAAACATTTATCGCCGCCCTTGCTCACCGCTTCTCTATTAAAGACCTTGGGGGTTATCTTACTTCCTCGGGGTTGAGGTTCTTGAATCCAGTCACGGGCTTTCTCTCTCAACAAAAGTATGTGACCGATCTCTAACTCGCACCAAGATGTTTGATGCTAAACCGGTTCAAACACCTCTGCCAACTGATCACTCTCTCAAGCTCCTGGATGGCACCTCCCTAACTGACGCCACTGAATTTCGTCAAGTGATTGGAGCTCTTCAATATCTCTCATTTACCAGGCCAGACATTGCGTTCGCAGTGAACAAACTTGCTCAATTCATGCATCGTCCAACTACTGAACACTGGTCTCTTGCCAAACGCCTTCTCAGGTATCTCCGTGGAACACTCGGTCATGGTCTCCTACTGCGGCGTAACTCACCGATTTCTTTGCATGCCTTCTCCGATGCGGACTGGGCCGGTAACCAGGATGACCGCACCTCAACAGTGCCTACGTCATCTTTTGGGCTCCAATGCCATCTCCTGGTGCTCTCGCAAGCAACGTGCAGTTGCCCGCTCCTCCACTGAAGCAGAATATCGAGCGATTGCTCTTGCAGCTTCTGAAGTTCTCTGGCTCTCCTCTTTGCTCCGTGAGCTTCTATGTCCGCCCAAGTCTCCACCAACGATCTATTGTGACAATGTTGGTGCCACTTATCTTTGTTCTAATCCGGTGTTCCACTCACGAATGAAGCATATAGCCATTGATTTTCACTTTGTCCGCGAAAGAGTTCAACGAGGACAAATTCAAGTTCTCATGTATCCTCCTCAGATCAGCTAGCTGATTCTCTTACAAAACCACTGCCCAGGGTCCGATTCTCTCTACTACGGTCCAAGATTGGTGTCTCTGAAATGCCCACCATCTTGCGGGGGCGTGTTAAGGATAATCCATCTACTGATAGGATTCCTTCTATTGATAAGAATTAGTGTTAATACTTGTACCTATCGTCTAGCTGTTTGTCATTAAGTAGGATTATAGTTATTGTTATTAACTAAACTACCAGCTCCTAATGTATAGGTTACGGGAGCTGATTGATTTGTATGTATATACTTCATTACTCTTGATCAATAAAGTTAAGAAGAACAATTATTACAATCCATGCACGGTCATGGATTTGGCACACATAATCACATATGCTTCCATCTTGCCTTTCTATAAGGCGTAGTTCACCCCGGTGAGTAAGGGGGTCTTGTACTAGAGGCACCCTCGCTTACAACTATGTTCCCACTCATAGTGTTTGGGTGTGAATGAGATGAATGCAAACAATCAAGCAAGACAATCAAGACACACAAAAAAAATGCAAACAAATGCAAGACACTCTAAAGAGAGCAATGGATCTCCTAATTATGTTAAGGAACCCGCTCTTATACCAATTGAAAATAATATACTAAAGTGTCTAAATAATCCTAGGGGGGGGAGGTGTGGGGTGTGGGGTGTATAGGTTTTAACCAAATTAATTGCAAACACCCCTAATCTCTAACACAAATCATCATGTAAAATAAGTGCGGAAATAATCTAAAAGACACAATGATTTGTTTTACGTGAGAAAACCCCAAAGGGTAAAAAAAAACTCATGGGCATAATTGCCAATCAAACCCTCAAATCCATTGTTTGCAAATACGATTACAATCTAGGTTGACCGCATCACACCTATATGATTACTAATCTGTCTTTGCTACTCGTAGGCCGTTAATAGTGATTCTAGGCTCTTGCGTGTAAACTACCCAAGGTAAATATAAGACTTAACTATCAAAAAGAAGATATATGCAACCTAAAGTGAATATGAACAATATTCAATGTGCATAAATGCAAGGTCAAACATTTAAACTTATCTAGCCATGGATGAACATGTCAAACATTCCTAGATATCATGTTGCTATATGACATGCATACAACTTAGCTATAAGAGCAAATAGAAACCCTAGATGCAATAGCTATCACAAACAAAGCACAAAACACAACACAAAAAACCAATCTTGATACTAGTCAAGTCATAAAGAAGTTATCTTGTAAAGCAAGAACACAAATATAGATGAAGATGATGTTCTAACTTCATGTAATATCAAAGAAAACCATGAAGAATCATACCTAGAAGATGTTAGATGATGTATGAAACATGAAAGGATGATAGGTATTTGTGTTTTGGTTGATAAAAATCAAGTCTTGCTTACTTTTCTTGCAAGTCACTCTTTAGCTTTCAAGAAACTCAAATTATAAGCTATAGGTTCTAAGAAGAGAAAGCAACATATTTATGGAAGCCCCATAGTGAAGTGATGTCATTTTTGCAATTGGAAAACCAAAGACTGTCACTATCGCTGCTCGTACCGCGGTACCTATAGGACTTCTGTGTCGTGGTACACCAAACGTATGGGCTTTGAGATCTTTCGTGGTCAAGGACCGCTCAAGAGGCAAGGTGCACCCACCACGGTATGCACAGCGAAACATATCAAGGTGACACCTTTCATGCACCGCGGTCCAGGCAAGTGACCAGCAACGGTACCAACTGCGGTAAGAGAAAAAAATTATCTTTCCAAGGCAACAAATCACACCTTAGTCTATATGCATGTTGTGCAAGTATGAGGTGAGTGAATGACATGCATAAGTATCAACCAAGAAACACACAAGAAAATTCAAGACAAGTAAATGCATGAGATGTGTGTGTGTGCAATCTAAATCTCTTCAATAAGAGTCAAGACAAGTAAGCTACCTTCTTTGATGTACTTGAAGTCCACAATGAGATCCATTGGCATTTGAGGACGATTTCTTCGATCCTAAGCTACCCTTACACATTTAAACCCAATTGTGATTTTGTCAATGAAATAAGCCAATCAAAAAGTAAGGCATTTACAAATTGGTTGTCCTAATTATTCAATATAAATGGTTTGGCGAAATTGGAAACCCTAGCTACTTCATCTCATTGTCTATATCACATCTTGCTTTTAGTTTGTTTTTAGCTAATTATTTACTTGAATTTGCATTAGTTTAGTTAATTCATAGTGATAGATAATCATACCATCTATTTATCGATTTTCCAAATAGTAGTATGCTTAACCAATTTTGGTACTTAGCATCCCAATCCTCACAGGAACGATACTTTACTTTCACTATATTGCATGTGCCGGCCTTATTCGATTGCGGGTAAATTTAGCATATGTAAATTGTTAGGATTATGCTCAATAGCAAAAGTGTAATATTGTAATTAACAATCTTATCATATTAATAAAGTGATTTCTGTTTATTTAACAAAATCTTATAGCATTTATAATTATAATTGTCAAGGTAAATAATCACAAGGTCAAAAGACTATGAGAAAAGAAGAATTGTTCATACATCTAGATATGTATAAGGTAGACACAATTCTTTAGTTAGTCTTGAATAATGTTCACAACTTAAGTTAAAGGTTGGGCATCTTTATCTTGTTAAAGTTGTAGATTCTTTTACTAGCATTTGAGTGGGATCAAATGTATTATGATGGGTCTAAATCATCAAAGTGGCTTTGAGTAAAAGAATCTAGTGCACAAGGTGCATTGAATTGGATTACAATGAAATACTTTATCTAGAACCGTCAATAGATAAAAAAGTCTTTTCATTATGAGGACAATCGGAGAGTCTATCTTAATCTTGAGATAAATTATGGACTTACGGTTGCAAGTGGTATCATTTGAGTTATCAATGAGTACGATTATATAGCATAGTCTATCCTCGATAGTTTGGTGATATTCATTTGTTAATCGATAGAGGACTTCATTTATAGATATGGACATCGTGGCTCTATCTATACAATGAGAGTATAATATCATCATATGGATGTTTTGAGGTAATTGGATATAAAATCTCAACGTTGAGTTTTCGATAGTGACTATTGAAAACATGGCTTCTAGACAAGTCAAAATATCCAAAGTTCAAAATGTGGTCATATGAGTAAATATGGTAACTTAGAGAACTATAGACGGTCTATGAGCTCTTGGCGATTACTGATATTATTCACGAGGATTCACTATCTCCAATAAGATTGTCTAGGGTATGAATGCGAATCATTTACTTGTTCTATCTTTATTTAAGAGTGCAATTTTAGTTCTTTAGTGGAATGAACTAAAATTAATAGATTGAACCTAAGTGAATCATTTGTTGATTGTGATTGGGTTATGTCTATTGGAGCTTAAATTTAGATAGCCCGTCAAGATCCCCAATCCACACAGACTTGCATGGATCACTTGATATATTCTACCAGACTATTTTATGGGTCCATCTAGAATTGTATTAAGGCATGTGGACTTGTTTCTTTTAGTAAGAATGTGCATAGTTCACATGTGAGCCTTTTAATTAAGGTCCAATGGATTTAATAAAATGAAAATAATATTTGGGCCTATCTTTGTGTATGGGCAGCAAGGCTTGAAAAATAGCTTAATATATTATTTTATTTTATTATTTTATTAAATGGAAATTAATTAATTTATTAGTTAATTATTTAATTAAGAATCAAAACCTTTTTCTGACTAGGAAATATGTTTCTTAGTAGTATACTATTGTGGTAGTATACTATTGTGGTAGTATAAATAAAATAAAAGACTTTATTTGGTAAGTAGATAAATAAGGGATTTATTTATCTGGTCAAATAAGGAAGTCTTTTATATAGTCACAAATACACTAAAGAGTTAGATTAGGGTTTGGAATTCTAAGGAAATCAACATAAGGTTAGGATTTAAGTCAAAAGACACAAATCCTACATGGTAAAGGATTTCGGCCACAATATATAGATATATATGAAATATATATGGCAATTGGCTAAACAATATATATATTTTTATAAAGCATGCAGAATTGGGGCGCAATATATATATATTTTATAAGATATGCAGAATTAATTTTGAAATATATATATATATATTTTATTTATTTAGGCGTGCAGTATTTGTGCACTTTAATAGGCGTGCAGAATTTATGATATATATATATATATATATATATATATAATTAAAAGTTGAATTCGATGCAAATATATATATTATGCAACCTATATATATATATTGAGTGCAAAGAGAACTTGGCTAATCCTAATGCTTAATTGAGAGTTATTTTTTTCTTGAGCAAAATAGAATCCAACTCTTAGACTAGTGTGAGAATTTGGCCAAGAGGAAAAGAGAGAAAAGTTTGTTCTTATTTCGATAATGTACTAGTAACTTTTATATCAAAAGGTTTTGTGCACAATTTCGAATAAGGTTCAGGCGAGTTTCGATCTAACGATTGTGAATTCAAAAGTGACCGAACCATTCTTTGTAGTCTCTTGGAATTTACTGTGACTAACGAAAAAGAAAAAGTTTTGTTATCCATCCTCAAGTACACAATTCAAAGAGAAGGGAGATCATGCTCTTAGGTGATTCACGTTCGTGATTGGATTGGAAGATCTTGCGGATTACCATCGACGCAACGTCAATCGAATCACGCGACAAAGGTACGATATCTTTTAGATGTATATTAATTAATTAAAGGGTTAAGGTTCAACTTATGGAAAATTTTTAAAACATACTAAACTCTATTTTAGTCTCGCTTCCGCTGCGTGTAATCGTTTTTCCCTACATCAATATGCACTTAACTCTTTTTTGGTGCAGTTAAGGGATGAGTGAATTCGTCTTCAGAGGAAAACAACACCAAAACATTCCAACTTGTTATGAATTTTTCACATTATTCGGTTTTTGCAAACAAACTCTTGCTATTGCCAATATCTTTCTACTAATGTACCATCTACATAAAAAAAATTCGTGCATTTGCATCCATTATACTCTTCAATTTATCAAATGCCAAAAAATAATTACTTTACGCTTAGAATAAAGATAAGCTGAAGCAATAGAAAAAGTTATATTAGTGGATATCGTTAGAATTTTTCTATAATTGTGGGATGTTATTGATTGAGATGTTTAGTTTCCTAACATGTGATCATAGCTGAATATTGGGCTTGGTGTATTTAATGGGTTTAGAGTATTATATTGATGTGATGTTTTAGTGTAAACAAAAAGTAATGGGCTCTATTATGGGTGAACCCAAAACATAATAAGGCTTGGTTTAAAGCATTAAGTCTAGTTCCCCTCACCTCTTCCGTTATAATAAAGATAATCCTATTGAAACTGTATTTTAATAGGATTTTAAGAAAGTAGGCAAAGGTAAAGAGGAATACCTAACAGAGTGTGAGCAATTGTTCATACAAATATGTAATTCTTTTTTGTGGGTTATCATGGATTCAAGAGGTATGTTTCTATTCATCTTAGATTTAATTTATTTGTTTAAAGTGTTTAAATTGATGCGTGTATATGCTATTAAATATATAACATGTGGTGGTATCAGAGCGTTCACACAATCAATTAGAACCCAAATTTGATGAATATGTCTTCTACTGATTCGACTTAATCCGTTGTATGAGTTGAAGCCATGTGTGTTAGTTTCGTCTTTTGTTTAATAGTACAAACATTTATATTGATGTTGTATTAAGCATTGGCTTGGTTTAAGGTTTTGAGTTAATGTTACATTATCCACCCAAATGTTATTTTGTTACATTATATTCCATAATCTTAAAAGAGTAAAGTCATGAATATTTTTTGGCATGTTCTTGTTTTTATTTCTTTATGGCCATGATTTTATGATTGTTTCGATGCTATGTTATTTTATTTTATTTGCTATTGCACTGTCAGTATAAACAATCAATCCTCAACCATTAAGACTCTAACTAGAAACAATTTCAAGAGATGGAAAGAGGATGTGGAAATTACTCTTGGTATGTTAGGTATTGATATAAACTTGTGTAGGAACCCGGATTTACAGTTACGCAGCGGAAGATAGGTTTTAAAAAATTTAAGCAACATGTAAACCGTATACAATAATATATAAGAATATAATAATGGAATTAGATCATACCCTTGTAGACTAACTCCTTCGTTTCTTTAAGCTTTATTCCGTTTAAACCACCACGTCTTCCTCACTATGTCTCGTGATTTGGTAACTGCGTGTGGGCGCGTCATGATCTTCAAGGAACTTGAATGGAGGTAGAAGAGACACAAGAAAGCAACCCCTTGCCTTGTATATTGAAGTTCGGCCACTCTGATGCAAGAACAAGAAAAACCTTTTTTTTTCTATTTGTTGGCCGCACCCCTGTTGTGTTTCTCTTTTCAATTTTGCGTGTTGTTTGTATCTGATACAATTAGGTTCAAAAATTAATACACTGATTATTATATCAGTTTTTTTTTATATCCTTTAGTTATTTAAAATATATCTTTATATATTTTTCAAACTATATCATTTTCTCTTTCCAAATATATCTCCATATATTCAAAAGATAATTAGTATTTAAGTGTCATAGGTAGAGTAGGATTCTAACTCCCACATAACCCTAGTTGACTTGAACTTAAACACTAGAATTTTTAAGGAATAAAATAATCTAATTATTTTTATCTTTGTTTCAATCATGATTTGAACCTGCAACATCCAATTAATAATTAATTCATAATTCATAATTATTAATTCATTAATTAAATAATCTCATTATTCAATTATTCCCTGAATAAATACGTGTCACTTTCGTAGCACAATTAATTGGACAATCCAATTAATTAACTGTGACCCTTGTTACCTTTAATCAATCGGGCTAGCAAGGGGATCTAATGGACCCACAGTTTTGAGCTCCAATAATACTTAGAAATAATTAATTAAACTCTTTAATTAATATTTCATGATTATTAACCTTGGAGTTATTCTACTAAAAACCTGAGGTTGCACTCTCGCGACTGTAGATGTATTACACAAACCAAAATTACAGTTGTCCATCGATATAGCTATTACATACGGTATGATCCTCCACAAGTAGTTCATAATTAGAGCTAGGTCATAATGCCTGTTATACCCCTCTAATTATGTCTTTCTATTAAGTACCATTGATTCTCTAATGAACAATAAATCTTACATTCCTTACAGAATTAGGAGAGTGCTCATATTGTTCAAGCCTCGAATCAACCCTTATGGGAACTACTATCGACTTCTCGCAAGAAGGAGTGGATTCCTCTATTGTGTACAAACTTTCCCAGCCACAAGCCAAACCGCAATTCTAACATACGAAGTTATTGACCGGGAATGCAACTCCGATCTCACCCATGGTATATCAAAAACCATGATCCAACCTGAAGGAGTCGATAAGACACTCAGGATTAAAATCACCCATATATAGCCATCATTTGTTGATATATATGAATCTTATCTTGTAACGGATCTTGGTGAGAGATTCATATAGATCATGGCCCAGTCCTATATGATCACATCATATAAGGTGCCTCCATTCTCATATCACCATATGAATAGTCTAGGTTAAGACCATCGTACATTACAGAATGGACCGCAACTGTAGATTAACCACAAATAAAGTACCCAACTCTATTTGCTATCGACAGACTCTTTAGATTGCTCATCTCAAACTGAATACCTCTTACTCAATTAGAGATTACATCCTGCAATCTTGGATGTTAAGTACACATGATATAAATGTATGAGACAGGTATATTGAATGAATAAACTACTTCTTTTATTAATGTTTCATTCACATTTATAAATTACAAACTTTAGGGCAAAAACCCCAACACCTTGAAAGATGAAGAGCATCCCAAATGCCTACTAATTATAGTACTGATGAGCATAATGCCAAATAAGAAACGTGGGAGAGAGCAAATAGCTTGAGTTTGAAAATTTTAAGAAGATAAATTTCTAAGTCTCTGAATGATGTTGTGCCAAAGACTGAAAATGCCAAAGAATTTTTTGATATAACAAAAATAAAATATAAAGAGTATGATAAAGCTGAAATAGGATAATTGATGGATAAGTTGATGGGGATAAAATATGGCAATATGAGTTGTGTTAGAGAGCTCTTGAAGATGGTTGGATTAGCAAATAAATTGACTGAGCATAAAGCTCCTATAGTTGAATTTTTTCTTTTTCATCAAGTCTTAAACTCACTTCATGTTCAGTTTAGTCGACTGAAAACAATATATAATGCTCAAAAGGCCACTTGGAACATTAACAAACTTGTTGCGATATGTACCTAAGAAGAAGAGAGAATTCAACGCAAAACCGGTGGGAGTGTGAATGTAGTCTTTCAGTCACATTGTCACACTGCTGACAAGAAATTTAAGGCTCAAAACCAATATTTTGAAAATATGAATTGTAAGTTTCTCATTTTTGATTGGCTTATTTTGATGACAAACCATAATTGAGATTTGAATTGTAAGGGTAGCTTAGGCGCATAATTGTTGGTGATCAAGCACAACAAAGGCCCTCTCAAGTCCTTAAGATGATAAACACTTCAAAGGTAAAACATTTATGCTTACATGCATCGAAGAGACTTAGTTGCACACACACACAACTCATGCATATCTATACTTCTTGTATGTTGTGTGTTTTATGTATATGCATTCATGTTATTGAACTCTCTTCATGCATGTTTTAATTGATTACATCTTGATTGATAATTGCCATGTCATTTTAGGCATTAGGATGCATTCTCTTCACATTTCACACTTGCACATCTTTGATGGTTTATGTTGTGTTGCTAGTGTATCGTGTAATTTGTTTCCCGAAGATTGTTCGGAAACGTCCGCGCTTGCACGTTGGTGTGCTTGGTTCAGCGTGAAGATCGCCTTCAAAAAATGATCTTGGCTTCTCCTTTGGTTTCACCACATTTGGTGAAACGACAGTTATGATCGACGGCCTAGACCGCCGAATGAAACCGTCATCTGATTCCAGAAGGTTCTAGAATGGATCTGCAGTTATGGTCGGCAGCCAGGCTGCCGAATGAAACTGCCGTTTGAGACCTGATTGATTTTATCTCTCGGGTTCAAATTTACGGTTGTGATTGGATGTCATGAAACCGCCGAATGAAACCGCTATTGATACATGATGCTCTAAGGTTCAATTCGGCGGCTGTAATCGATGGTTTCCAACCGCCGATTGAAACCGCTGATTAGTACGTTTCAAGGGCAAACTTGTCTTTTCACCTAGCCTTTTATTGCTCTCTATAAATATACCATTATCTAATTCTTTAAACTCAGCTCTTGCATATTAAGAACCCTAAAGAGAAATATAGAGATACTTGAGAGAAAATGCATAAAGATTGCTCCTTTAATTCTCTAAACTCATTTCCATGTGCATCAAACATCATCTAAACATCATCTAGGATCATCTAGGATGTATCTATGCATGGGTCTTCTTCAACACACATGATTTGGTAAGTTGAACACCATCTATTCATTTTTGTGTTCTTACTTAGCAAGAAATCTCATTTTTAACTTGTATTCATTTAGATTATATTTTATCTACAAGATTGAGATTATTATGTTGATTGATTGTGAGTTAAATTTTGATAGATATTGCATAGGATTAGGGATGTCAAAATTACCCATTGGTCCGGGGACCCGTGGGGACCTGAACCGTTAAGGGCGGGTTTAATTGTACCAATTAAGTTGTGGTATGGGGCCGGTATTTTTTTTAATACCCGATTTAATTTCGGTATGGTTACGGGATTTCAAGTCCCCGCCCCGCCCCATACCCCGTTATATATATATATATATATATATTATATTTATATTTATATTTATATATATAAAAATATATTTGAAGCATATAATTAGTATTGGAATTAACTCTTAAAAAAAATTAGTACCATGTCTATTGTCTTTAGAAAACATAATTTTCTTTCATTTTTTCCCTCCAACTAACATAATTTTCCCTCTCATTTTTTTCCCATTTTTTTTTCCCTCCATTGAAACACTACTTCATTCTAGATCATTATATATATAATATACCCCACACTATTATTTTAATATTACTCAATAATATTTATATGATCTTTATCAAAAAGTCATTAAAAAAAATACATTAATGGGATGGGTATGGTATGAGGCAAAAAACCGATTCCCTAATGGGGAATCCCCGTACCCGTACCCGTACCGTTTCTTTTAAGACAGGTATTCATAGAGGATGGTATTTCTCATACTAATTGGTATTAGGGATAGTATTGGAAAACCCGTACCCGACCTGTACCATTGACATCCCTACATAGGATTGCTCTATTTAATATAGCTAAGTTGTATGTCATGACATATAGCAATATGGATATTTAGGATTGTTATTATTGACATATTTAATCCCTAAATAAGTATTTAGTGTAACCTATCATTATTTGCATCTTGAATATCATTATATTCACATAGGTTGTTAATCTCTTTATTGAAAAGTAAGTCTTGTGGTTAAGTTGCTTAATGCGCAAACAAGTGGTCTAAGTTCGCTATTAAAGGCCCGCGGGGTGGTAGTGGTGGGTTAGTAACCGATAATGGTTGAGAGTAACCTAGGTTGTAAACATCATTATAAGTAATGGATTCGAGGATCGAGTGTGGCTAGCTGAATAGCTCGTGGTTTTTCCTTGTTGAAGGTTTCCACGTAAATATCAAGTGTTCCTTAATTTCCGCATTATAAACTTGATTTTATTGTTTGTTGAATTGGGGTTAATTTTGTAATATTGACTAATTCGAAAAGTTGGTAACTAATCGAATTAACAACTCATTCACCCCCCTCTAGGTTGTTTTAGACACACGCTATATTTGTTTCATGAAACAATGGCAAACTCGTATGGTTGATGGTCATAAACCTTCTGTCAAGAAAAATGTAATATGCTAGTTTTGCAAGAATGATGGTCATAAGAAAGCTGATTGTTACAAATTACAAGTACTAAGCCTATGTTGAAAAGAAAAAGAAACCTGAGGTACACTTGCTCTGGTTTGTTTTGAATCTAGTTTAATAGATGTTCTTATGGATTCAATGTGGATTGAGTTTGGAGCATATATTCGTGTGACAAAAGCCTTAAACGGGTTCAAGAACAAACAAAAGCCAAGTGAGAATGAAAGAAATTCAATTGACCCCACCATGGGTCCACCGAGTACCACGCAAGTGAATATATATATATATATATAAATTAATAAATTATATTGTAATTTATTTAAAATAATATAATTTTATTTAAAAGTAATTCTAAATAATGTTAATTTAATAATATATAAATTAAAAATATTTTTTTATTTAAAAATTATTTCAATAATTTATAACTAATATCAAAATATTATAAAATATACAATATTATTATTTAGTACAATCTCATATTTCATCCAATAAAGTATAATATTAATTCAATCAAGTCTCATATTTCACCTAACATACTATAATATTAATTTAGTCCAGCCTAGTCCAATCACATATAATTTCAATCTCATCTCAATTCTATCTAATCTCATAAAATAGTTTAATACAATCATATGCACCAAACGGTGTCTAAAGTTATTTTTGTAACAACTTTAACGTAGATGAAAATGTTAAGAGTTTTTCTCACTTTGTTGAAGTTGCTAAGGAGGTCTTAAATCTTCATATAACATTGAAGTTAAATATTTATTTAATTTATTAACAAAATTTTTACATAGAGTTATTCATAATATTTTCCATTTTACTAATTTTCATTATATTTTCCATTTTATTAATTTTTAAGTATAATTCTTATAATAATATATTAAATTTTTCATTTTTTTCTATATTATAAATCTAATTTATATAATTTATTAATATATAATATAAGGTCAGATAAGATAATTATAATATTAAAAAACAAAATTAATATATTGTGGATCAACTTGGCATATTTCATTTTGGTTACTGGGTATAGTAGCAAACTCTGTGCAAATTTGGGCTGTGTTTCTCATTTGGAATTTGTGTTTGTGAATGTGGCAGTCCTAATTTACTTAAGCAAATGCACCGAAATTTTCGGGCCTTACGGTTCCAATATTTATTTTGTACAATACTATTTATTCTTTGTGATTCTTTTTATTTCTTTTAGGATATGTTATGTGTCAAATTGAATCATACATCAATTAAGTATGAGATTCGAGATTCGAGATTGAGATTCATTATTGGCCAAGTATGAGATTAATTGTGGTATATATAACTTGTGGAAATGGTGGGAAATGTCACTCTTTTGAACTCATTTGGTGACTTTGTCAGTACTTTAATAAGTTAAGTTTAAAAGGCACCAATTATGGTGAACTACCAAAATTGCCCTTAGTTCTTCATTTATGTTATTCTGTTTATACTTTTCTCTCTCCACACTTCCAAAAAAACGAGACTTTCTCTCTCCACAGCGACTCTGTTTGTTTATCGAAATAAAAATTCAAGGTTGGATCGACTTTCTTCTTCAACTTATAAAACGTTTGGACGTACAAGAAGGTAATATTTCTGGCAAATACTTCTGTTAATTTGTTCACATTTTCATTTGTTTATATAGAAAACTGTAATATCTTTTGTTGGATCTCCGAGACTTTTGTTGCCTTGACCGAGCCTTTTATTGCCTTGACCGAGCCTTTTCTTGCCTTCATCGAGCCTTTTCCACTTTTTGAAATGAATAAGTATGGAGCCTTTTGTACAAATTTCCGAGCCTTTTAATGCCTTGATCGAGCCTTTTCCGAGCCTTTTCTTGCCTTCATCGAGCCTTTTCCACTTTTTGAAATGAATAAGTATGGAGCCTTTTGTACAAATTTCCGAGCCTTTTAATGCCTTGACCGAGCCTTTTCCGAGCCTTTTCTTGCCTTCATCGAGCCTTTTCCACTTTTTGAAATGAATAAGTATGGAGCCTTTTGTACAAATTTCCGAGCCTTTTAATGCCTTGACCGAGCCTTTTCCGAGCCTTTTCTTGCCTTCATCGAGCCTTTTCCACTTTTTGAAATGAATAAGTATGGAGCCTTTTGTACAAATTTCCGAGCCTTTTCTTGCCTTGACCGAGCCTTTTCCGAGCCTTTTCTTGCCTTCATCGAGCCTTTTCCTTTTTTTGAAATGAATAAGTATGGAGCCTTGTCTACAAATTTCCGAGCCTTTTCTTGCCTTGACCGAGCCTTTTCCGAGCCTTTTTGGCCTTGACTGAGCCTTTTCCGAGCCTTTTTTGGCCTTGACTGAGCCTTTTAGAGAAATGTTCGAGACTTTTGAAGTCTTCTCTGAGCCTTTTCAATATCCTCACCCGAGCCTTTGTAAATATAAGATGTGAAAATATTTTTTAGTCCTGTGTTTTTATTAATTGTTAGTGATGAATAATTTGACAGCATCATGAATCGGGTTAGGATTGTAATATCTTACAACGGTCGATGGGAGCAGTTTGCTGACGGAAGTCAGAGGTTTATTGGATCCGATAACCGGGGAATGCATGTGTCAAAGAATATGACTTACGAAGAATTGTTGGCGATCGTGCATACCATTGTGAAATACGATGAAAACAAATTCACTGTTGATTTGTCATCAGTATCAATCGTTCCTGGCAGTACATGTCGCACATTTATAAGGAATGATGACGATGTCCAGTTTATGCTGGGGGAAGATCGAGTGATCCCTCAAGTATGTGTCAGTGTAACTGAGAAGACAGTTGGAGATATGATAGGGAATGATATTCCTCGTCCTGAAAATACCCAACAGTTTGGATCCTTTAGCGGTAACAACCAAGGGTTCACCCAAAGGAGTGCCACCGAAGGTGGGGAAAACATGTGCGGTGTCCCACCGGTAACGGTCAATCATACAGATCTAGTTGAACCTCAAATTGTTGATGTGTTTGGGTGTCGAATTGAGCAGTACAATGAGCAGTACAATCACCCGAACCATGACGTGGATAATGATGCAAATAATGAACAGGTTGATGATATGCAAAATGGCAATGAAGAGCCTGAACAAATTCAAACACATGGTAGACGTGTACAAGGAATTAGTTGCACTGCACCAGATATGGCTGGGACTTCCGAGGTCCGGTATAACGTAACAGCATCTGATTCTGATAATGTGACAACATGGGTTATTCCCGGAGCAGATGCATACTCGTTTGGTACTGGTACAAGCAGCACCTTCGCAGCGCAAGAACCTAGAACCATGATTTATAAAGGTCAATTTTTTCCGAGTAAAAAGGATTTGAAAAGGCTAGTTAGCCATTTTTCAATGCGGCAGAACTTTGAATGGAAGGTGAAAAGGTCGAATAAAACAACTTTACATCTGGTCTGCATCATTGACGAATGTACGTGGAAATTAAGAGCGGTGAGGAGAGATGAAGGGACTTACTTTCAAGTCAGAAGTTTTGTCAACGAACACAGTTGTCCGTTGGAGCAGATTCACCGTCGGCATCGACAAGCTAGTGCAGTCACAATCGGAGAAGTCGTTGCCCCTAGACTTCAGCAACATGATGGACGTCTCATGCGTCCCAAGGACATAATTGCCGATATGAAAACAATATATGGCATCCAAATCATGTACAGTAAAGCACATGATGCCCTGCAATATGCATTGTCATTTAGCTATGGAACGCATGAAGAAACTTTCCAACTGCTGCCATCTTTTGCATACATTCTCGAACAGCAAAATCCTGGCACAATCACGGACTTACAATGCGCAGACGATGGTAAATTCCTTTACTTTTTCATGTCGTTATGGTCCTCAATTAGAGGTTTTCGGAGGTGTATGCGTCCTGTGATTGCAGTTGATGGTACACATTTGAAGGGAAGATTCGGGGGTACAATGTTTGTTGCAACTGCACAAGATGGAAACGAACAGGTGTATCCAATTGCTTTTGGGTACGGTGACTCAGAAAACAACGATTCATGGGAGTGGTTTTTGGAATGCTTGAGGGGGGCCCTTGGTCATATAGATGATCTGGTTTTCATTTCCGATCGCCATGCAAGCATTGAAGCAGGGATTTCTAAAGTGTTCCCTTATGCAACCCATACCATATGTTGCTGGCATTTTGGTGAAAATATGAAGAAGCGATTCCACAGAAAGGATGTTGCCGACATAATGGATAGTGCTGCTAGGTCGTATAGTGAAATCCAATACGATCGCCACATGGAGGAGTTACGTAAGCTGCACAAGGGTGCATATGATTATGCCATTGATGCCGGTCCACACAAGTGGTCCCGCGTTCACTGTCCCCAAAGAAGGTACAGGTTGATGACCACAAATGTTGCAGAGTGCATAAACTCATGCTTAAAATTCGCACGGCAACTGCCACTAATGACACTGGCAGAGTTCATTAGGAATATGCTACAGAAGTGGTTTCACGATCGTCATACAGCTGCACAGTCCATGCGTCATCGATTGACCGACGCAGCACATGGGGTAATCCAGAAACGGGTCGAGAAATGCAATTATATGACCGTAAATGCAGTTGACTGGAACATATTCTCCGTCAAACACAAGGGAAAACAGTGGACGGTTAACTTAGCCCGAAAGACTTGCACGTGCAACAAATTCCAAATGGACTTTTTACCTTGTTCACACGCACTCGCAGCGGCAAGGTACATGACAAGTTACATTTAACGCTTTTCTATAACCAAACGTGAGTCTCACTGTATTCATTGTTGCAGGGAGCGAAACTTGGATTTCACATCTCTGTGTGCAGACTACTACAAGAGGGAGACACTTATTAATGCATACTCGGTTCCTATTATGCCTGTTGGCCATCCTTCTTCATGGGTGGTTCCATCCGATATCGCAGCGCGGGTGGTTTTAAATCCAAAGACGAAGAGACAATCAGGTCGCCCCATGGAGGGACGACACGTATCGTCTTCAGAGAGGACAACCACACAGTCGTGTAGAAGATGTGGACAACCAGGACATAATAGCAGGCGGTGTTCGAATCCGCCTATGGTTAATGAAGGTCCCAGGACAATTGTCCCCGATGATTACCGTCGCAAGTGTAGCATCTGTCACACAATAGGACACAACAAACAAACATGCCCTCAGAAGGACACGCCAGTGGAATGAATGGAGCGGTATAAGAGGAAGACGATCAAACATAACAAGGCAGTACAAGAGGAAGATGAATTGCCACCAGAAAAGCTTGTGATTGAGAAACATGTCTCCAACATGATGTCTTCCAACATCGTTCAGATTTTGGGAAACATGATCGATACAATTGTTTTATGAGACCCTTGGTTCTTATGCTTTTATGTATAAGTAATATGATTGGTTTTATGTTGGAGAAAAGCTTGCGATTGCTAATGTGTTCCAACATCGTTTAGACTTGTCGAACCATGCTTGATACAATTGTTTTATGAGACCCTTGGTTCTTATGCTTTTATGTATAAGTAATATGATTGATTTTATGTTGGAGAAAAGCTTGCGATTGCTAATGTGTTCCAACATCGTTTAGACTTGTCGAACCATGCTCGATACAATTGTGTTATGGTTTTATGTTGAATACTTTTTTATTTTTATTTTTTTTTCTGAAATTGATTTGGATTTAGTTGTTTGTGTTGTGTAATGTCATACTGGATCCTTTGTTAATTGCAAACACTTAAAAAGAAAAAAAAAAAATTTCATTACTGAAATGTTATGTACATAAACTAAATCACTATCTCGAATACCAGTCCTTCGAGTTGCAAAAAACCTCCACAGCCATCTTCTCTCGAATGGTGGTCATATCAGTTTCCGACCAGTCAAAAGTATCCCTGTTCGCTGCCAGATACTCTGTCACTTTTAAAGTATGAGCACCACAGTTACCCCTACAATTCACCACATGAACAACCGTTAGAATGGAATTATATGAAAACGGATTTGGATAAAATAAGATCTTGAAACAGTCATACCCTGTGTCTTGTTGTGGCACACAGTCTGCAGACACATAATAAAAGTGAATGCCCTAGTAGTCTTTGAGTATGTCTGATCGCCCCTCCGTCTGCGATTGTGAAAGTTCACCGCATGCAGCATCGAGGGTACAAAATACCGTAAGCACGCGAGCTGCATTTTCCTGTGGCTGAATGGCACCTCCTGTCTGTACGAGTCAAAAAGGTAGATATTCCCTGCTGTGAGGTCGATGCTGGCCAGGGCCCAATGCGTACGACCAAGGTTGCACGGAATCAGAACCTGCAGGTGTTTCAACAATGTGCGATCAGTGTGACATTTATTTTTCATAACTTTAATGGAAAACATGTAAAATAAACACTTACGGAGTCAACATTGTGCCATGGAAAGTTTCCTAGCGGGAGCTGCCCACGTACCACCGTAAGGTCTTCTTCGGACCACTTCTGCTTCTGTGAAGACCAACCTGTACGGGGTCTATCAGACCCACTTCCCATCTTCCTGTCCCAGTAGTTACATAACCAAGACTGTACAAAAACGTTAGGTTATAGATGTATGAAACACATCAATGCACAAGCAAATACCGTACAATTTAAACACTTACATAAAACTGTGAATCCAGTATGTTGATCCTCGAACCGTAGACAGTGGGAAATGCTCGCTGACGCTTCCGCAGAATCTTCAAGTACGCGTCAATGTGCTGAAAGTTTGAACATTTTCATTTGTTAGGATTGTACAATTCTTGTAACAACATATACATATATTACAGTTATGGTCCTCACCGTATCCTCCAACTCCATAAAGTTGCTTTGAAACCGATGGAACCAAAGGACATCGACTGGCAAGTGTAGATCCACATCACGCCTGCATAATTGTTGAAGAAGTTAGATAACCAAGTCAAGTCAGTTTTACTGCTGTTTCAAAAAAAATGCAGAGATTGTAATATCTACGATTATACTTACAATTCCCCCGTCGAGTTCCTCTTGTACGCTTGGTACGCCGCTAGGTGATCAGGATCTATCAGTTCGTGGGGCGCCCATACATGTGGTGGCTGTGGCATAGTCCTTGCCCTCTTCGGCGTACAGGGGTCAGTGTATGGGCTCCGCTCCTGCCAACCTGGTTTGCGAACCCGATCCTGACGCTGAAGGGGTGGGGGAGTCCGATCCAAACCATGGGGATCCACCGAACGTCTGCTCTGTATAGAAGGACTCCGTCCCCGTTTGCTGCCAGCATGGGTGCTCTGTATGGAGGAACTCCGTCCTCGTCGATCGCCTGCAGGTGTGCTCTGTATGGAGGAACTCTGTCCTCGTGGATCGGCTACAGGGGTGCTCTGTATGGAGGGACTCTGTCCTCGTGGATCCCCTACAGGGGTGCTCTGTATAGAGGGACTCTGGAATTGTGGATCGCCTGCAAGCCCCGTGGAATGAATGGAGGGATGCGCTGCAATAGGATCATCCAGAGGGGTGCGCAAGTCCTGGGGAGGAAGAACAGGGTCTGGTAATACCTTATGCGGTACCTGCTCTGTCTCCATATGTGCTGTCCCAAGCCCCTGCTGATCAGACACTGGCTGCGTACTAGGGTGCAGCTGATGCCCACTCTGTAAGTCTGCTCCGTCCTGATGACTACCAGTCCAGTCTCTGTCACTGAAGTGTTGGTCTTGGTCATCAATCGACGGGTCATCAACTGGTGGGTCATCGGACCGTCTGCCTTCAGTAGGTGTCTGCGCCGTCGAACCCTGAAGACCCCGAATCAAATCCAGCAACTCCTGATGCTGTTGATCTCGCTTTTTTTCATTCCTTTGCACTTCGTCCCGTAACTCTCGAAACGCATCCAGCAGTTCAGTATACCTACGGTCCTGAAATGAAAAAAATAAACACGTTGTGAGTACTAAAAGTTTCCAATTGCTTTTAAATTCAATACTGCGGTGCAACTACTTTTACGTACCTCTGGATGCCCTCCGACGCCTCGTCGTGAGTGACCTTCAGGTCGAGGCTCTGTGGGGAACACAAATCGAACCCGCCTATGCCTCACGGGACTCCTACTGCGACCCTCCACATCAGAACCATCTGTATCACTGGGTCCCGAATGCGGATACTCAGTATCACTGGGTCTCGAATACGGACCCTCAGTATCATTGGGTTCGGCAGTCGTACGGTGTTCGGCATCCGCATCATACAGACTGCCTCCCTCCTCAATGCCCTCATAGTACCGTTCAGCCAGCTCTACCGGTGTCGGCACCAATTTCACCCTCGCAAACATCTGAAATCAATGTTAGACCATTTGTAATCGCATACATACTATTAACTATTAACGTTAATATAACAGATACTTACCCGTTCAATGAAAATGGAATCCAACTTATCCCCCCTCGGTCGCTGACTTAAATCCCATTTTAGAATACGGGGGGATAGCTCGATTTCCCTGCGGGTCCCACAATCTTCGATGGCAAGATCGGGGATAACCTCAAAAGCAAATATCTGCGTAATAGATAAGTACAATAATAATCAAACACATCAATCATATGAAAATAAAAAATACAATTAAAGTATGGAATCAAATTCTAAATTCTTACCAATAGTGCGTAAGTACAACCATATATGTTGTACGTCTCCACCTTGTGCACTTCAATGCCCTTTTCTCGCTGTCTTTTTTCGAACCGTTCCCGACGACCATCCAATGCATGCTTGAACCCAGAAATAGATCGCCTATACACATGCGCACCCCACGGGAATGCATCAAAAGCGTCCAAGTTCTCGATCAGGCGAAACTGCCATAATGGGACTTTCTCTCTCTCGTCCAAACCCATAAGTATCCAGTTAAGCATATACAGTAAGCATAGCTTAACCGCATCGTACTGCTCAGCAAAACCACCGGTCCGTACAACGGCTCTCAGCTCTCCAAACTCGACCTCATCTCGACCCTCAAAGTACCGCTGGTGTATGCCATTCGGTACCACATCATAGGTGGACGTGTCGGGAAGTTGTCCAAACTTCAATCCGGTGATCAGACAGAACTCAACCTTCGAGAACCGGACCGAATGCTTTCCTAAAAGAAATCTCATCTCATCTCCCGGCCCGTCGTGATGCAACTCACGAATAAGCAATCGATGGACAATGCCAGCTGAAAACTTCATGTTGTGCTGCATCCGAAGGAAATGTCCAAAACACGACTCAGTGTACCGACGTCGTTCTTCGACAGCAAGATCTTCAGGTACACTGTTAAGTGCATTTTCGATATCTCTAAGGTGACCGAAATGGTCATGCCGAGTTATTTTCCCCGGGTACCTTTCTTCCGCTGGAGTTTTCAGAAGATCTTTCAGTGGATTCCTCATCTGCATATTAACACAAAAAATAAAAAATTTCAAACAAATTAATATATATAACTTCATGAAAAGGCTCGGAAACTGCAAAAATAAAAGTCACGGAGACTTTAAGAAAAGGCTCGGAGTGAGGTTCAAAAGTCTCGGAGACTTAATGCAAAGTCTCGGAGACTTAATGCAAAGGCTCGGAGACTTTATAAAAAGGCTCGGAGACTTAATGCAAAGGCTCGGAGACTTTATAAAAAGTCTCGGAGACTTTATAAAAAGGCTCGGAGACTTTATAAAAAGTCTCGGACACTTTATAAAAAGGCTCGGAGACTTTATAAAAAGGCTCGGAGATTCAAATTAAAAAAACCTACATCATAGAATTAAAAGGCTCGATTGAAGGTTTAAAAGGCTCGGAAAAGGCTCGGATGAAGGTTTAAAAGGCTCGAGATTCAAATTTCAAAAACTTACATCATATTCTTTAAAAGGCTCGGTAGAAGGTTTAAAAGGCTCGGAAAAGGCTCGGATAAAGTTTTAAAAGGCTCGGAAATGAAAAACTGCACAAAACATAATCACATTACTTAAAAGGCTCGGATGAAGGTTGAAAAGGATCGAAAAAGGCTCGAACGAAGGTTTAAAAGGCTCGGAAAAGGCTCGGATGAAGGTTTAAAAGGCTCGGAGAATGTTCTATTCATCGTCTTCAACAAAATTTTTACAGAAGTTTAAACCCTAATCAAACAAACCTAATGAACAATAAATCAAACCTAATCTATATGTCTAACCAAACACCAAACACCAAACATCAAACGCAAATCAAATTAACAAAAAAAACGACTGACAGAGAAAGTTCAACTCACCACTGGATGCTTGGAGTCGAGAGGGGTACTGTATCACCACGGCCGGTATTCGCCGTCGCTTTTTTGGCCGGATTTCTTGCGCCGATGACTTCTCGTCTCTTCAGTTCTCTCTCTCCCTCAACTTTTTTCTCTCACGTTTCAAAACACACAAACAGACAAAAATGGGGGTATTTTTGTCTGATCACCAAGATTGGTGCCTTTTAAACTTACATTATTAAAGTGGTGCTATTCTTACAAAAAACCCTCCAAATAGTGACATTTAAATTTCGAACCCTATATAACTTCGACATCCTTTAATTATAAGTCTTTTTTTTTTTTTCTTAAGAGTTTTCTATCGATATATTACACGGATAGGGAATTTGAATTACAATAATATTTACTTATTAAAATGGTTTTAAAAAATTTATACTTTCTCAGAGTATTATTTATATGAGTCTTCTGTTTATGTGAAGTTTTATTGTAATTACTTTGATATTCATATATATATATTTTTTAAAGAATAAAAATCTGCAATCAAAATTCAAACATTTTACCGTGTAGTTTCATTTTAATTACATTGATATTCATTTTCCAAAAAACAAAATAATCAAAGTGCAAGTGTGCAACCGAACGTTTAAAAACTATTAGAATACACCACATGATCATTTTACTAATAGAAATATTATTCCCAAGAATGAATAAAGGGAAAATGAAATTCACAAATGAAGGTGCTTTGGTAAACAAGTTGATAATAAAGCATAGAAATATTACTCCCAAGTCCCAAGAAAGAATAAAGGGAGAATGAGAGAGTTAACAAGGAAATTCCCAAATTAAGGTGCTTTGGGAACAAAGAAATGAACAAAATCATCCAAGGCAGCCATTGAACTTTGTGGAAAACCATTCCCAAATTTAGCACCAAGTTGCTCAGCTCGTTTCTTCATCTCTTTGTCATCCAACAATCTCTCAATTCCCTTGACAATATCATCCTTTTTAACCATCTTTGACAAATCATCTGAAATCCTATAACCTATCTTTAGATGCTTGACAACCAAATCAGCATCATAATATTGATCACCCCTTAATGGTAAGGTTAAAAACGGCACTCCACGACCTATTGCTTCCACTGTCGAATTCCATCCACAATGCGATAAAAATCCACCCGTTGATGGATGACTCAGTATCAACAATTGTGGAGCCCATCCCCTTATTATCAAACCCCTTTCACCCACTTTACTATCCAACCCTTCCGGGTAGTATCCTTCTGTTTTTGACCCACCACCGCCTGGGCCACTCCGACCCGCATTCGCTGGTATAACCCATATAAACAATCGGGTCGACTCCTCTAATGCACTTGCCAATTCTGGATATTCCTCTATGCTAAGGTCTACCGAGCTGCCAAATGACACGTATAGTACCGATCCACGTGGCTTCGAATCTAACCATTCAATCACCTTTTCTTCTGTTACGTTTCCTTGCCTGTTACTCCTGATTTTGCTATCACGAACCAGTGAACCGCTTGATTCCCAATATTGCTCTGAAAAAAGCGGGCCCACTCCCCATACAGGTTTTCCGATTTCTTTAGTCAAATATTCGATAAACGGACGCTCAATGTCGTCACACGTGTTGATCATCAGCGCCACTGATCCCTCCGTATCATCTACCCACGGAGGTTCCTCCCCGGGTCCTGGTAACATCCTCCTCTTGGGTCCTTGTGGACCCCCAGGACCACGTGGACCACCACCACCAGGGCCATGTGGACGCCCAAGAGACCGCCGTTTAATATCCGATTCTGTTATACCCATTTCTTCGGGTAACCCGGGAAGTAAACGGATTTCTCCGGGTTTGATGCCTTGCGGGTGGGCATTCTTCCACGTAGCATACTCCATAGCAGCTGAACAAGCACCTGATGTGAAGAAGCCGATAGTTGGAACATTGAATTTCTTAAAGATTTCTTCAGTCCAGGTCATGATTATAAGGACATCGGCAATTGCACAAATGGGTATCGGATCTCGGGTCGAGAGGAGGTTTTCAAGGCAGGTATGCATTAGTTTTTTGCTATCAGGGTGCATGGGAACTGGCTCGGATGTGAAGGGAGATGGTATTTCAGTGACTTGTATAAGAGGGTGCTCAAGGAAAGAAGAGGGAATAGAAGGGGACAGAAAAGAGAAAATGACAAGGGTAGTTTTGTAATTGCGTGAAGCCAGGAGTTTGCAGAGCTCCATGCTTGGAAATAAATGGCCCTGCCCGAAAGCTGGAAGAACAAGAACCTCACCAGCCATTTTTTCTTCTTGCTTTTGTTTTAAGGTCTTGACTATTACTAGTTGCTACACTATATATAGAGAGAGCCGAGGGAGAGACCCTTTGTTATGACTTATGAAGGGAGGGTTTGATAGTTTGTTGTATGAAGGCACCGCTTTACTTTACTTTCTGTGAAAGGACTTTCACTGTTTCACGTGGGTGTGTCTAATATACAGTAAATACCTTTACCATGTGGGCCTAATTAGAGATACTTTTTATCGGTTCATCCGACGGTTTATATTGAACCTTAATGAAAGCAATCACTTTGATACAAAATATCTTGGGATATTCTTCTTCTAAGTTCCGAGGAATAAAATATCAATATCGGTGTCGGTGTCGATATCGATATCGGATTTCTAAATTTATGAATATTTTAGGGATTATATCGATGGATATTCCGTCAAAAAAAAAAAATGATGGATATTTACATCTAAAGTTAGAAATTTTTTGTGAAATTTTAAGACAAGCTTAAACAAGTAATTATACATCAAATGAATCATATTTCAACAATAAATTAATATAGTTATGAGTTGATTATAAATTATAATATAGATAGAGTCCGTATATAATTGTTAAAATTGAGTATTTAATAGAATAATATTTAGTTTCATTTTTACAATATTATATATTTATATACAATATAGAGAGATTAAATATTTAATAAACAAAATTATCATTAATATATATATATATAGTTCCATATTTCCAAGATTCTATTATAATTCATAACTAGTTTGTAGCCCGCACGATGTGCAGGCATTGTAAAATACACAATCGACTTCAATGTCTAATTATAAGAGATTATATAAATATAGATATAAATCAGTAAATAGTTCACCAGTTTGAATAGATTAAGGATGGTTACCGACACGAAAGCCACTAAATTTGCATAAATTACCTATTATAAATTTATAACCCAATATTTGAATATCGAACTTCAAAAAGAAAAAAAAATTCACTAATTACAATTTCTAATTTTCCGATTTTCTCGATGGTTAGGTCAACACCAATGGAAATCTCATGTTTGCATGCAACACATCTCTATTTAAATGTATCACAATTCAAACCAAAAAAATCAACAAACCAATCAGAATTCGACATAATATTTCAGTTTAATGTGATGACAAAAAGTGATGATATTTGCATCTATCCAATATTGTATGTGCACGGTGCAACCCAAATAAGTACATTTTTATAATTCAAACATTATCCAAAAATAAAATTATTAAAAAGAATAATAAAAATATATCTTGTATACAATATTAATACAATATTCAAAATTTTTACTATTTTAATAAATATAATTAGTTATGTACATAAATATTAAAATATAAAATATTATTTATTGATCAATTAAAATTTAAATAGTGATTATTTAAAATTATAAACATTTTCTCTAAAATTGGATTGACATAAGTGGAAAAAGAAAAAAAAATAACAGCTATAAAGAAATTAAGGAGAAAAAAATTATTGAATTTAATTATATATATAAATAAAAAAAAATCTAAACTTAATCAAGAAGGTCCGCCTTTATTCATTGATTTTTATGGCTAATAAAAGCTACCATGTTTAAGGAGATTCTGAGGGGAAAGAAAAAAGAACCCTCCTATGCCGCTCCTCCACACTTTTTTTCTGTTCTTTTTTCTTTTTTTCTTTTAATTATTTTATAATCTTAAAAAAAATAAAAAAATTCCACAAATTATGAAAAATGGAATATTTGGTATAAGTGGGATGTTCTTACATGTTACACTATTTTGAAAATTCTTAATGAGTAAACATTAAATTTTTTTTTATTTTTTTTATGTAAATACAATGTTTCAAGGGTGTAAATGTCACCACTCTCTGACAAATTTCGAGCCAAACAAAGACATTACGTGCAAAAACTAAAAATAGAAGCTTCGTGATTTCCCCCGATAAAAATGGTCAGGAATCAGGATTGGTGCGATTTGTTGACCGAAATACTACTTTCAAAAGGAATCCATTGTTTAATATTTTCCGGGGTATTCATGTTCTTCGAGTCATTCTCTTTTCTTAGTGCCTATATACACACCAACAAAATCAAACTCAGTAAGTTCAAGATATATACTTATAAAATCATCCAAAATCACTGAAAACAAAACTACATAACTCATAAAAACTATAACTTTCTAATCATTTGTAAACAAATCACTGAAAATAAAACAACAGATCTCATAAAAACCATAACTTTCTGATCATTTGTAACATATTTCTCCTATAATCCCTCCAAAAAGAAAAAAATAACAAAAAAAAATCAATTAAATCATTAGAAATACTCAAATAACAATAACAACTAATAACTTAAAAACAAAAGCTTGATCATGGAAACCAAAACAAAATAGCCCATAAATGTTGGAAGATATAGAGAGAAACCAAAGACTTACCAAATTAAATGAAGTTGTTAGAATAAATGAAATTTTTGCTAGTACGAACTCTTATACGGGTGAACTTTTATAACAAAGTTGAAAAAAAAAAAAAAAATCAAATCAGAGCTTACGTACCTCAAAATCACCACAGCATAGGAAGAGATACTTAGTTGGTAGGTTATTTGTCTTTCTCATCCCTACAATTTTGGTAAACAAAAAAATTTAAGCAATATTAGTTTCATTAAAAACTGAAGAAAAAAAAAAACAGGTGCCATTAGAAGTATGGAAGAGACTCTAGGGTTGTGAAATAAGAATTTTCTGGTTGCATATATGTATATATATATAAAGAACCAATAGATCTTTCATCTAAATAGACTTGATAGTGATGGAAATGAATAGTCACAATTTATTAATGATATTGGATATCTAAAAGTTTTCTCTTAACTCATCCATATAATGATTTAATTAAAATCAAATTCATTAACAAATAGTAAATTAAAGGAGAATTTAAATTTATAGAAAATTGTGAAAATTGAAGGGTTTAGAACAAACCAATGGATCTTTCATCTAAATAGGCTTGATAGTGGTGGAAATGAGTAGTCACAATTTATTAATGATATTGGATATTTAAAAGTTTCCTCTTAACTCATCCATATAATGATTTAATTAAAATCAAATTCATTAACAAATAATAAATTAATGGAGAATTTAAGAAAATTGTGAAAATTGAAGGGTTTAAATTTATGGAAATCTGTTAAAATTGAAGGGTTATTTTATTTAAATTTATTGACATTATATATATATATATATATATATATATATTTAATAAAAATTGGACTGATCTAAAGGGAAAAAGCATCACAAACGATCATATGCTGAAAAACCCCTAGACAGTATCCATATATATAAAAGATAAAAGAAAAGAAAAAAGTGACAAAAAGCAATAAAGCACAAAGACCTAAAGGGAAAACAACCCCAAACAAAAAGAGGCACGCAGGCCACACCAAAAAAGAAAAAGAAAACATCAAGAAAAACGAAAAGACTCCCGGCCCATGCAGTCATTGCCAACTAAAGAAGAACAGAACGGCGGGGCAAAGAACCACCAAGAATCAGCCTGAAGCTCTAAAGCATGCTTAGAAAGCGTATCTGCAACCTGATTCCCCTCCCTGAAAATATGGGAAACCTGAAAATCCATATGCGAGATCTGGAAGATGCAGCGCTGCCACGCCTGACGAACCCTCCAAGGAACCATTTCAGAACGAGAAGAAAGAAGCTGAACCACATAAGAAGAATCGCTCTCCAGCCAGATACGATGCCACCCATACTTCCAAGCAAAATTAATGGCCAATGAGGCCGCTAGAAGCTCGGCCTCAAACGCGAAAACCTGACCAAGAGGAATAGCAAAACAACCCTTCACAAAGGCTCTACAGTTCCGAAAAATACCACCACAACCACCAACCCCCGGAGAGCCTAAGGCAGCGCCATCTGTATTCACTTTGATCCAACCAGGGGCCGGAGGCGACCAAACCACACTCTTGATCACTGGGGCTTTAGAAGGGCGACCCTGAAGACCAAAACGACGAAGAATCAAAAGGTCGTCCATACAATTACGCATACAACCAATCTCTAGGCGATTAGCCTCTGAAACTGCACGCCAAACCAAAGAAAGGACGGATCTAAAGTCCACTGACTTCCCTTCAAAGATCCACTGATTATGGGCAGTCCACACCCCCCATATCACTGCATGGATAGCCACTTTCCATAAAATCCTAACCTGCTCACTAAAGGAAACCGACATGGCCTGTAAGAAGAAGGATTGCCAAGTATTGGTAGAGACACGTCGCTGGAAAGTCGAGAAAACTGCCTCCCAAAGAGCAACCGCCAGGGGACAGTGAAGAAAAAGATGATCTGCAGATTCACTACTAACCCCACAAATACTGCAACGAGAAGCCAACTGGAACCCAGACCTGCAAAGGCGATCCTCAGTAGGAAGCCTGTTCAACATCAGACGCCAGGTCAAAGCTGAACGAGAAGGGGGAATAAAACGGGACCAAACATCCCTCCACCAAACAACCTGAGGAATATCACGGAGAAACTGGGAATAAGCAGCCTTGCAAGAAACACGACCATCCCGAGAATTAGCCCAAACAAGAGAATCCACAACAGGAGAAATTGCAATCCGATCAATCCGAAAACACAGATCCGGGAAACGCACGCGGAAACAACCGTCCAGCACCCATTTACCCTCATGAATAAAATCTGAGACCTTCGCCCGGAGCGGATTAGCTAAATAATCTGGAATCCCTAAAAGCTCCAAAATGGGAACCCCCAACCAATTATCCCGCCAAAAGTCCCTCTGAGAGTTCTCTCCAATAAGCCAAATACCCTCCTTAAGAAGGGAACTATAATTCATCCGAAGAGAAGACCAAATCGAGGAGGTGACATACCCTCCACGAGGCTTCTGCAAATGCCTGAGATACCTCTCCCGAAGAAAAGTGAAAGCAAAACTATCAGAAGTCATAAACTTCCAAGTGAATTTCCGCAACAAAGAGTCATTCAGCAACCTAAGATCTTTCAGACCAAGACCACCCTGAGAGTAAGGCCTACAACAACGATACCAAGCGACCCGAACCAACTTAGTCTCCTCACAGGAACCAGTCCACAAAAAGTTTCTCAACTTGCAGTTAATCAGAGACAGTAAAGAAGAAGGCCACTTGTAAATCATGAAAGAGTGCACAAAGGAACCAGTGATGACCGACCTGATCAGAGTAGCACGACCAGCCAGAGAGAGGGACTTGCCCTTCCATTTAGCGAATTTAGACAAGATCTTATCCGCAATAGGGCGTAACACAGCTTTTCGAGGCTTACCCCGAAATAAAGGGACTCCCAAATAAGAAAACGGAAGCTGCCCAATCTGCATACCAACCAGAGAGTGCAAACTACCAATCCGAGAGGGGGAGATAGAAGATCCGAAAAAAATTGAAGACTTACCCCAGTTAACTAACTGACCTGAAATATCACCATAATCCCCAAAAGCACCCATGATATGCTTCAAATTCTTTTGAGTGCCTCTGCAAAAGATCAAAACATCATCTGCATAGAGCAAATGAGTTGGAGCCAAAAAACCCCTAGGGGAAGAAATCGGCAGAATCTGAGAAGAATCCACCAACTTCGTCAATAATCTACTAAGGAAGTCCTCTGCAATACCAAACAAAAGAGGAGAGAGCGGATCTCCCTGACGAACCCCTCTAGAGCAACAGAAATATCCTTCTGGGACCCCATTCAAAAGAACTGAAAGCCTAGAAGAACGAAGAATACCATCAATCCAATCCACAAAAACAGAAGAAAACCCAAAAGCCTGAAGCACTCTGCAAAGGAAAGACCAATCCAAGGTATCAAAAGCCTTTCGGATATCAATCTTCATGGCCAAGTTACCCCCATAGCACTTCTTCTGCAACACATTCACACAGTCAGAAGCCAAAGCAATACAATCCTCGATATGCCGGTCTCGAACGAATCCAAACTGTTGAGGAGAAATAATCCTGGCGGCAACCCGAGCTAAACGATCGGCCAAAATTTTCGAAGAAATTTTAAACAGAAAGTTACTAAGAACAATCGGTCGAAACTGATCAACCGAAATCGATTCCCTCAGCTTTGGAAGAAGAACAATGAAGCTGGAATTGAGACCCGGGAAAATAACTCCAGTGATGAAAAAATCCTGAACAGCAAGGACCACGTCACTACCTACAACATCCCAACATCTTTGATAAAATCTACCAGAAAACCCATCTGGCCCAGGGGCAGAAGCAGCATCCATAGCAAAGACCGCATCTTGAATATCCTCAGCAGATGGAATGCTAGTCAAGAAAGCATTCTCTACGGTAGTTACCAAGGAAGGAACCACATCATCTACAATAGATAAATCTCTCCCAACTCGAGAAACATCAGAGCAAAAGAGGTCAGAATAATAACTAATGATATGATCCTTGATGGTAAGCCGATCCTCCGAGAGAACCCCATTAATCGAAAGGGTAGATATAGCGTTACGATATTGCCTACGTTTGATAGAGGCATGAAAGAAAGATGTGTTACGATCCCCATCACGAAGCCACCTAACTCTAGACCGATCTCGAAGAAAGCACTCCTGTCTGCGTAACAACACATCTAGCTCAGAATGAACACTCGCCTCGGCCATAAAAAGATCATCTGAAAAACCCTGGTTAGACAAATCCTCCTGAATAGAATGAAGCTCCGCACACTTCCCAGCAATGGCAGAGTTAAGATCCCCGAAAACCTCCCAATTCCAAGACTTGAGAGCCTTCTTCAATCTTCTCAGCTTGTAGATAACAACTTGAGGAGGCCTACCCATAACAGGAGAGCTCCAAATCTTGCGAACAATAGCTATAAAATCAGGATGCTCTAACCACATGCTCTGAAATCGAAACGGCCTTTGACTAGAAACCTCTAAATCTGACATCCGAACCAACAACGGACAGTGATCTGAACATATACGGGGAAGAGCCACACATGAAATTTCCCGCCAACAGGAAATGCAACCATCTGAAACCAAAACTCTATCTAATCGTCTCTCAACTCTAGTGCGGTTACTGCGACCTCGAACCCAAGTGAATCGGACGCCCTGAGAACGAATGCCAACCAAATCACAATCCTCAATCATTGACTTGAAATCCTCACAAGAACCACGGGCAGGAGAACGAGAACCCAAAGCCTCTTGAGCACCCAAAACCGCATTAAAATCCCCAACAACTAACCAGGAAGAAGAAACCAAACTAACCATATCTCGAAGAGACTGCCAAAGAGACCTACGAACCACTGTAGAAGTGCTCGCATAAACAAAAGTGTACCAGTGGACCCGAGAATCGATTGAGAGCGAAACAGTAAGTTGTTGATCATGACAGTGAACCATCTGAGCCTCAGGAAATGAAGCACAAGCGAAAACCCAAATAGTCGGAATCAACCCACCCCTATCATTCACTCCCACCAGACGAAGACCGAGCGAAGACCAGAAACCTGAAGAGATAGAGGAAAAAATAACCATAGGCTCCGCAATACAAACCAAAGCAGGTCTATGTAAACGACACAACTCTCTGAGAACCCGTCTCGTGGACTCACCGCGGATCCCACGATAATTCCAAAAGAGAACATTAATCATCGGAAACCATCGGAGGAGGCCGGTATCCGGACTTTAAAGAAGCCAGCCTACGCTCAACCCTCAAAGCTCTCTGAGCAACCTCAACATCAGCTAACTCACTCTCTTCCATCTGGGAAACCCATGAAGAATCTGCAATGAGACGAAGCTCAGCCTGAGATTCTGATAACGGACCCGAGTTCTGAATCTGTACCCTAGGATCCACAATCGAAGAACAAGAAAAATCGGATCCATCCTGTAAACAACTCTGATCCACAATGACATTCGGAGCTGAAGACACAATTGCCTCCTCAGATGGCTGATTGCCTGAAACCTCATGAACCCTAACTTGCCGACGAGCCGTCTAACCCGGACGAGAAGATGACCTAGATAAAATGGTAGAGACCATAGGGCGAACCTGATTGACCACCAAAGGACCCTGAACAACAGTCCTCGAATCATGCACCACCCCTACAACCGAACTAACAGAACTAACAGAACTGATAGAAGGATTAACAACCGAAGAACTAGAAACCAGAACTGAATCAGTGACCCCATCATCAAATCCTGAACCCTTGCTATTCTGCAATGCCCCGGAAATCATTGGAGGAACCAAACTCGAAACCACTTCCGAAATAGCTGAGACAGTAGATGAAGACGGATCCAAAGAGTGAACCAAACCAGCGGACGAAGTGGATCCTGAGATCAAATTAGACCCTACTGAAGTATGGACAACCACTGAATCTTGACCACCTACGTCCTGGTGAATAGCTGAAAAAAACATTGGATAACGGGACCTCCTCCTGAGATGTAATAACAGGGCGATAAACTGAATTAGAAGAACGGGTCCGAGGGGATTCTAATATATATATATATATATATATGTATATTAATGGAATAGGGAGTATGTAAATGCATGAAAATTTCCATAAAATTTGAAATTCATTTTTATTAGCCATTAAATATTAACTTTTGTCTATGTTGTTTTCCCTATTTTGTTTTCGTGTGCCTTTCCCCTTTCTGGGTTATGTTGTCTTTTACTGCATTTTGCAGTTGTCAAAAAAAAAAAAGACATTAACTGATATTTACTATCCATTGTGTTTTGTATAAAACATCAAGGTTCATATATAATATCCAAAGCAGTTAATTAATAGTAAAGTTTAAAAAAATTAAAAGAAGAAATTAAATGAATATAAAACTATAGTTATTATTATATAGAATCTAATGCTAAAATTACCTCACAACGACACGTGGTAAATTTGGAACAATAATTCTTATCGGTAATTAATAAGGACAAAACTCCTCCCATTGACACTTAACAATTAATAAAAATTAATTATAAAGTATTTACACGACGACATGTGTTAAGGTGGGTTCCATTTTATTAACACGTGTCAATGTGGGTTCCATTTTATAGATTAATACAAATAATAAAAATAATAAAAATAATAGTAAAAGTTAATGTAGGACACGTGTCACAACCAGATATGGACTTATTTGTTTCTTTGGATTTAAATGTTACACATTAACTTTTACTATTATTTTTATTATTTGTATTAATATTAAATGCTACACATTATATCATATATATATATATATATATATATATATTATATATATATATATATGATATAATGTGTAGCATTTAATATTAATACAAATAATAAAAATAATAGTAAAAGTTAATGTGTAACATTTAAATCCAAAGAAACAAATAAGTCCATATCTGAATTGATATATGCACACACCAACGAATTATATTGAAGGAAAAAAAAATATACCTTTTTCTTATTTTTACTAAGGATTGTGTGAAGAAAAGATTTATTTTCTCCAAGTGAAAACATTGAACAGGGACTTAATTTTTTAACATTATCTTAATCTTCAATTTATTTATTTTCATTTTTTATTTTTAATCTTTATCTACAATTTATGGTTTCAGTTAATTTTTTTTTTTTTTTGAATTACATTGTATTCTAATCTCAATCTAGTATATAAAATCTAAATTATAAGATAAGTAGAAATCAACAGCTTAATTTTTTTTAAATTTTTTTTAAATTTTCTGGTTGTTCTCAAGCTTTTTTTAAAATTATTTTTTGTTTATATCATTTTTTTTAAGTAGAAATCTATTCTATATGTATAATAGGGCCGCATGCAACACTACATAACATTAGTTTATACTTAAAATAATTTAAAAACAATTATATAAAAGAAGATCAAATGTTGTTGATAAAATCCAAATCAACACCGAAATATCAGTAAGTATTTAAAAAAAAAAACATAAAACCGATCTCTAATTTATTTATTTTTTCTGTTTAAATTATTCTTTTTAAGGAAAAAAAAAACGTAAAACTAATCTCTAACAATTATACAATTAAAAAAAAAAAGGAAAAGAATGTACCTTTCTATGTATGGTTGTAGGAACGGTATCAATCTACACAAAATTGAAAAACAATTATACAATTATGAACATATTAAAAAATAGAAACAAAACAAAATCAAAAGAATATGTACCTTTACACAAAAGAATGTATCAATCTATTCTATCATTGACACGTGTGACAGCTATTTATAGAAAACGGTGGATATTGAAGAATTATTAGTGGAATTTATAACTTTAGAAAACAGGGAAAAATGAACAGTCCAGTAGAAATACCTGACATCTAAGGAAATGGAGAGTTTAAAATCATTAAATCAGTTAGTTTTTGTGGAAATAGAGAATTAAAAACAATTGAATCCCATTAATATGAAATAGAAAGTCAACAAAAACCAACTTAAAATAAATTAATGTAATAATTGGACAGCTAAAATTTTGGAACAATAATTCTTATTAGTATATGGCCATAATAACTGTGCAAATAGAGTCATGGAATTGAATACCTACCTAAATTGACTCAAGTAATAACTACATAAATTAATGCAATAATTGAGCAGATAAAAAAAATCAAAAACTGACATAAATGACAATAATTGGACAACTAAATAATTCCTAAACTGACTCAAGGCAGCTAAAACATTCCCAAAAAAAATTACTAATCAATTAATGTTAATCAACAATAATAAATTTCCTCTTATTTCACATGCAATAATTGAGCAGCTAAAAAAAATCAAAAACTGATGCAAATGACAATAATTGAACAACTAAATAATCCATAAACTGACTAAAGGCAGCTAAAACATTAAAAAAAAAAAAAAAAAATCAATTAACGTTAATCAATAATAATAAATCTCCTCCTATTTCACACCTACTAATCAATAAAAAATAAATGTCGAATCCTCCACACGACGACACGTGTCAAGGTGAGGTACCATTTTACCCTACTAATCAATAAAAATTAAATGTCAAATCCTCCACACGACGACACGTGTCAAGGTAAGGTACCATTTTACTATATTATATAGATTCATACATAATAATACATTGCATATCTGAGATTTAAAACCAAAATGAATTCCTTACTAGTTCAAATACATAAGATACATTTTCATCTTGATTTGAACAATAATTTTCAATTCCTAGGAAAATGTACTTGCATGGTTTTCAAGGTAGTTATTAATATGTCATGCGTATGTTGCTTGATCTCTTATAACTGATCCATGAATTGGGTAGTTTGGATTTACCCAACTTGGTGGATATTGGTGATCTACATGCATAGGCATTGCATATGACATTTGTGGAGAATGAGAATAAAATATATTGCAGCCTCCATAACTACCATAATATGGTACATGAGAACCTGACAATCTGACATTGCTGCGAATCACTCAAAGAACTATTTTATGTCTATACTCATTGGGGAGAGAGTTATACTCAAAGAATCTTCATCAATTTGAGTTGTTCCTTCTTCTTGTCTATCACGATTTTAATCAAAATTACCTACATGAATATCCTAACTTGCCGCACTAGCATTTCAATCTGTTGCACCAATATCCCAACCTCCGGCATGAACATCCTAACTTATTACACCAACATTCCAACCTCCTGCACCAATATCCCAACCTCCGGCACGAACATCCTAACTTATTGTACCAACATTCCAACCTCCTGCACTAGAATCTCAACCTCTTGCCTCATCCCCACCATCCCCATCATCTTCATCATCTTTTCCTCCACTATTTCCATCAGAGGTATGTTGGCCATCGAAAGAGCTGGTAATAATAACTCCACAATATATACCAACTTCTTCTCTAATCACTTGTTTAACAATTATTCTCATGTCTCGAGCATGAGAAACAATATGTGAATCAGGATTTCCCTCATCATCATCCAATAAGGCAGGTCTAATATAGTCAAAAATAGAATTCTCATTATCATCCCCTACTTCAACAGCTACTTGAAGTAGTTCCATAAAATCAGTTTCATTTACTTTATCTTTTTCAGCGACCATATCCCTAAGTTTCAACTTCATATTATATTAACAATAAACAAGTTGTTCAAGCTTAGAATAAGTAAGATGGTTCCTTTGTTTTGTGTGGATTAAAACAAATGTGGATTAAAGCAAATGTGGACTAATTTCTTTTATAGGTAGAAGATGATGGTGCTTGTGACAATATGTGAACTGCTATTGCACGCAATGATGGAGCACATTTTCCATACATTACCCACCAGCTGCAATAAAAATTATTAAGTATTATAGCCTCATAAGTACGAATATTATTTCAATGATATTATAATTTATTATTAATAGGTAAATTTTTGTAATAAAAGTTATATACCCGGTTGTATTTTGCTTCTAACTGCAATGGCTACTCGTTCACTAAAACTTTTCCTTCCATTCAAGTATATGAGCTATATTCATGAGATCAATATGTAAATAATATATATTAATATGACACAATACTCCCATGTAAAGAATATAATCTTGGAATTATAAAATTAGATGTAAATTGTAACTCTTTACCTCATTTCAAAAATTAACAATTCCTACAGCTTCAAGGTCTAATTGTGCATAGACATTATATACAGCTTTCAAAAGATCTGAATTATCCCCAATGTTGTCTCTATATTGGTTGTAAGGATTCCCTTTAGTTGATTGGCTTATTTCGTGGGCAAACCACATGTTGGGGTTTGGTTGTAAGGGTAGTCTAGGTGATTAGTTGAAGATCAAAGACCCTTTCCAAGACCTCAAGAGGACAAGCACCAAAGGTATATATCTTGTGCTTACTTTGCCTTGAAGAGATATAGTTGCACACACACACAACATGCAGAACTCTTATTCTTGAATGTTGTGTTTATATTTTGTGTGCATTGTGCTTTATTGATTATTCAATATCTCTTCTTGCATTAAATTGATTGCATCTTGTTCTATGAAATGCCATGACATGATAGGCATTAGGATGCATTCAATTCCCACACTTGCACTTCATGATTAGTATTAAGTGTGGTGTAATTCGTTTCCATTTGTGTGATCGGAAACGTCCGCGCTTGCACGATGGTGTGCATGTCTTAGCGTGATGGTTGACCACTTGAGAAGGTCTCATCCTTCTCTTGGATAAGTGGTAGTTTTGGTTTGGTTGATTGGAGTAAGGTGTCTAGTTTCAAAAGATTGGATTTCAATGTTTTAAGTGTTTTCAAAACTGACCTTTGCATGGTCTTGTGACCATAACTTTTTACACAAAGCTTCAAAATGAGTTTTGAAAATTTCTGTACAAACTAGACACCCATACCTTTCCAACGGTATATATTCGTAATATTTCATGACCGTTTGGATTGGTTTTAAAATCTCCAAAGTTACAACCAAAACAGGGCAACTCTGTTGTTGTCCGTTTCTGACCTTTGGTCACTCAATTGACTATAACTTTTTCTACAGACATTGAAATATCATTCTGTAAAAACGAGTAGAAAGTAGACATCCATACCTTTCCAACGATATATTATATGAAAGGTTTCGATATCGTTTGGTCATGTTTCGAAGCGCTCGAATGTTGAGTCGCTGCACTGACGCGAGTACCGCGAAAATGCCCATACTTTTTTCATTTCTTCCAAAACGACGTAGTTTCATTTGGGCATTATAAATACATATCTTTCTCATCATTTTAAGAAGAGAGCCACAAAATCAAACCCTAGAGAGAGAGGCTCCTTATTCTTGAGAGAGAAAGAGAGACTTGAGAGAAAAAGCTTAAAGATTACATCTTTATCTCTCTAAACCCATTCCCACATGCACAAATCATCATCTAGGCATCATCTAGGTTCATCTAGCATGTGCTAATGCATGGGTCTTCTTCAACACACATGGTATGATTTGTTGAACACTTTTATCTTACATAATTAGTGTTTCTACTTATCAATTTTATCTCATTTATTACTTGTATGTGTTTAGATTAATTTCTACATACATGATTGAGATTATGTGTTGATTGGGTTATTTATGTTAGCTAGGTTTTCATGCCTATTTTATATCTAGCTAATTAATCTCATTATATGATTGAGATTATTTTTGATAGCTTAATTGATTAGGTCATTATTGCCTAAAAGCTATGCCATAAACATTCTTGTGTGATTTATTTATAACTAGGTTGATAGATTGTTTTTTAATCAACTAGTTAATCTTTTGAATGTTTGTGGGTTTTTTGTGATAGCTTTGTATCTAGGATTGGTTATCCTTTACTTAGCTAAAGTTGTATGCCATGACATATAGCTATTTTCATATCTAGGATTGATTTAAATTGAATATATCATCATCCTAGATAAGCATATAAGGTTCCCTAGCCTTGTTTGTTAATTGAATATTCATACATATTCACATAGGGTTGTGCATCTCTTTTGAGAGATTGAAGTCTTGTGTGATTGACCGGGATTAGGTCGGACACCCGGAACAGGTGGTCACATAAGCAATTGGACTAGAGCCACTTTTAAAGGCCCGCATGGTAGAAGTGGGGGGTTATTGACCGGAGTGTTAGACGAGGTCTACATAGGTTGTAAACTCCATTTCAATTAGTGGATTTCGAGGTTCGAGTGTGGCGCACTAAACAGCCCGTGGTTTTTCTCAGTGGTTGGGTTTCCACGTAAACATCAAGTGTCATTTATTATTTCCGCATCTTATTACACTTGTATGTATATTTGACTTGCTAGGGGTATTTTCGTAAAATTGACATGCACGCGAAAATTGGGTAATAATTAGCTAAAATCTATTCACCCCCCTCTAGCTTTATATTAAACACGCCTCCAGGACTTTTCATTGGTACTTTGAGTTCAAATAATAAGCTAGAAGAAAAAAAAAAGAGAATAATTGTAATATAAATACTATACTAAATTTAATTATGAATGACAAACAATCCAAAATAAAATTTACATGCAGCATGTAGTGACTAATTAAGCATTTTATCCCATCGGTCTTATATAATGTTTAGAATCTATTTACTCCCTCTTTGTTGTTTTATTGCATCTTTCATCACACATTCACTCTTTGGTTCTTTATCCAATTTTACTTCAAGTGTTCAATAATTCTACTATTGACTATTATGTTAGAAATTATAAAAATTTGTTAATGCTTCTTCTAAAATAATTTTCAATCTAAATTATTTTAACAATAATTTAATTGTTTAGGATTAAAAATATTATTTTAATAATATGCAAAATATCCATGGACTTTCGGGTTGAAATTCACAATATTTTAGGAATATCGGGAAATTTTTATGGATATTTCGAAATCGACCGAATATTCTACAGGATATTTGATATTTACCTGTTTCGATATCGGTCCCTCCAAAATACGAATATATCGGTGGATATTGCGGTATATCTTTCGATATTCGGTTCCTTGCTAAGTTCTGTACTTCTATCCCATGTTTTCGGTTTTTCTTATTTTCTCTCCACCATTGAAAAAAAAGAAAAAAAAGTTGGCACTGTCACCAAACCCAAATTAGCGGGTTGACTCTTACCTCCACCACAAATCGAGAAGAAGATCAATTATCAAAGATAACAATCTTCAAGGACCGATTTCGTTGAATTTCGGTGAGACTATGATTGAGACTTGAGAGCCTCTGGTTGAATGGCCAGTGGAGAGTGAGCCCAAGCTTAACGAATCGATTGCTGTGACACATAACATCACCTATTTGACTACTCAAAGTGTGACTTCATGGTTATCTAATAGATTTTTCTTGAATAAGTTTGGTGTAGCTTATAATGAGAGAGGGACAGAGGATTAATGTTTTATTGTCAATTGTGGAGAAAAAAAGTCCTATATACAGTTTGTAGCATTGGTGACTTGGTGTCACCAATTACAATCACAAAGAAGGACATGAAGGTGAGACCGAAAGCGATTTAGCCTTGGAGGAAAATGATTTTGGAGTTAGCATCAAGAAAGGATCAATTCCAGCTTCCATTCCAAGTATGTAATGATCAAAATCTAGTTCAGTTGGTGCCCACTTGTCGGCAAGAGACGACAACACGTTCACCACATGAGCCATTTCAGGCTTCTGGTAAGGTTCCCTTACACAGCAATGCATGGCAAGCTCAACCACTGTGCTTATACTATCAAGCTTCCCTTCATCAACTTCAATTGCTTCATCAATGGATAATGAAAATGTATTCTTGTCACTACGAATTTTGCGAAACCAGTTCACAATGCTCACACTTTACTCATCTTGACTTTGATCAATGGCTTTTCTGCCTATAATTAGCTCCATTAAGATTACTCCATAGCTATACACATCAACCTTTGTAGTCACTCGTCCAGTCACTGCCAACCATAAACAGACAAAAATTAAACAAGCTGTAATATGGCTAGGCGGTAAGAGCGCTCATTGAGTCGGTCAAATGTGTCAGTTTCGCTGTAACCGTATGTTTTATTAAAAGAAAGAAAAAATTCAATTAAATATGGCTACCTGCATACTCTGGAGCAAGATAGCCAAAAGTTCCAACTACTCTGGTTTCAATTGAACGTTGTCCAATGTCTAGAGTGAGGCGAACCACTGAAATCTACAACTTTAGCCCTAAAATCATCTCCCAAAAGAATATTGTATGGCCTTAGATCTCTATGAATGAAACTTCGATGTGCTAAACTATGCAAATACTCAACACCTCTGGCCACATCCAAGGCAATTATAAACCTTGTACTCCACTTAAGTGGTTTCAACTGTTCCTCATTCCAATTGAAAAGATGCCTACCAAGAGTACCCTAAGGCATGCATTCATAAATAACAAGCCTCTCATTTCCCTCCAAGCAATAACCAAGAAGCGCAACCAAATGGCAGTGTCGAACCGTGGAAAGAATAGCTATCTTTAACTTGAACTCTACCAAGCTCTTGTTACTCACAACTCCAACCTCCATCCTCTTCATTGCAATCTTCGTACCGTTCTATAATTCTCCTTTGTAAACTATCCCAAATCCACCTCTTCCCAGTATCTTTTCCTCACTGAAATTATCAGTTGTATTTCTCAAAACTTGAATTGGAATGACCATGCTACTAGATTCAGCTACCTGAATTTCACTCTCGCCTCTATTAACACTCGGTCCTACAACCTTAACCTTGATTGCATTACTATTTTATGACTGATGAGGCTTTAATATAATGGTATCTGAATGTTTTCGTTTTCTGGTACAAAAATAGACACCTAATCCAACAATGAGGACATCAAAGACAACAACACCAGCAATTATAGAAACAACAACTTTTTGATCACTTAAATTATTACTCCTACTATCAGAGGGACCGGGTGGTGTCCTAGTCTCAGTTGATACCACCCTAGTCTCAGTTGAACTTCCAGGAGGTTTTCCTAGAGGAGGAGAACTGCCATTAAATGTTTGAATATGGGGGTTCCCATAAGTGATCACGGTCACATTTTGGCTAAAATTTGGCACTGAGCCGTTAAGATTGTTATTGGATACATCCGGCTTAGTGAGATTAGACAAAGTTGTAAGTTCATTTGGTATAGTATTGGTGAGCGAATTATTTGGCAGAAGCAATTGTTCTAGTGATTGAAGCATAGAAAAATTCGAAGAAATTGTACTCGGAAGGCTAAGATTTTGATAATTAACAACTGTTACCTTTCCTTTGTCACATTTGATCCCCAACCAAGGTGGAGAGGTATTATTACAAGGATCATTTCCTTTCCAGCTCTTTGCAAAAACTTCAGGGTAACCCATAGATTCAACAATCGACAACAAACTGTAATCCGATCATCACAAGCAAGACCAAGATCATCCAAGCAAAAACTATTAGACCCATTGTTCATATCTACAACAACTTTAGAATTATCAAACTTTGGGGTAGGACCCTGAAGCAAATTATTAGTCAAATTGACTTTACCAAGCTTAGGAAGATTAACTAGAGACAGAGGAACAATACCAGTCAACTGATTATCTCTGAAGCTCAAGTCCTCCAAACTACCAAGACCGGATAAATCTGGTATAGGCCCTGTAAACAGATTTCCATGAAGCCAGAGCTGAGACAAAGAAGTCATGCTTTGCAACACTGAAATTGATCCATTGAGCTTATGTTGGTTATTCAACCAAAGAGTCTGAATTGAAGACTTGGCAAAAATCAAAAGAATTGGTCCTTGAAGATTATTCGTAGCCAAAATGCAAATGAATCAATCCAGGAAATTTATCAGCCCTGAAAAAATCAAGAATTGTCCCTGAAATATTGGCGCCTGTTGCCAAAAAGTTCTCCAAATTGGAAGCATCTTTCAAGCTCTCCGGTATCTCCCAAGAAGAGAACTGATTGTAGTCCAGTCTTATACTTTGTAACGACATTAACCCTGTAAAGAAATCAGGAGGTATGCAGGAGAAATTATTGTGACTAAAATCCAGTTGCTGAAGTAAACTCAACCCTGCAAGACTTGGGATCGGTCCTATGAGTTGGTTGGTGGACACTTCTAGAATTGTCAATTCAGAGAGGTTCTTGAGCTCTGGATGGAGGCTTCCTGTCAGGTTTTTGGAGTTTATGTTGATCTTGTCAACCCGGTGGTTATTCAAGCAGTGTACGAGGTTCAAATTGCATGGGTCAGGGTCGGACCACTCCAAGTTTATCGGGTTTCCAAGGTTAGCTCTGAGGGCTTGCATGGCAGAGGCGTCTGGGCTGGACTGAGAGTGCACTGAGAGAGTGAAGGAGAGATGACAAAAAAGCATGACAATACCCGGATAGCGTTTCTTCATATTTTTTCCCGGGAAAATTGGAGAGAAAGTGAAGGAAAATACGAGGTGTTTGTTTGTTTGATGTTGATCTTCAGAAACTTATATTTGTATTTTAACAGAGACATAGTTGGAGGGAATATGTTTCAAAGGCGTGAAATTATATGTTTGTGGTTGAAAAACAATTACAAAATTTGGCTTCTTTTAGCTTGTGTACCAAATCCAAACTTTTAATGTTTTCATTTGATTTCTCTTAGATCTTATTTAGCTTAGTATATGTAATGTACCAAACATTACATATACTGCCATTAACTGGACATAACTTATCCGAAAAAAATTAAAAGCTTGGAACACAAGTTAAAAGACAATTAAAAAACAAAAGAATAATTTTACTTAATGTTGGATGTTGTACATCAGCTAACTCAGTAGCTCAGTAGTTTCCAATGTGGAAATAGCTTGGAAACTACTAGAAAACTATAGATGATTATTACTATTTTATTTTGCAATTATTTTATTTGGTCATTGTTTCATTACACTTTCAAAATTCAACGTTCCAAGTTTTTTTATTATTATTATTATTTTATTTTTTGAAGAAAAACAGTGAAATTGACAGCTTTAGAACCCACCAATCAAAGACAACAATTTGTTTTCATATTGGCTATTGAAAGAGGAAACTACAATGCAAAAATAATTTGTTTTCTATCATATGTCCATTACAAAGCACTGGCAATGGATACATTCATGACTCAACTATTGTTGGGCCTATAATTCATTTTTCGTTGAAGCCCATAGAGCCCATAGTTCATTCTCATGTTCAAAGTTTTTTATTTTATTTTATTTTATTTTAGGGCATTCATTACTAAAACAAGCTTACAACGGCTTAGGGCAATCGCCCAATACAACCTGAGCTAAACTAGGAGGGAACTCCTCCTACCAAAAGCAATTAGACTCAACATTAAGAGCTTGTTTGGTTTGGCTTTTGAAAAACCTCTATTGGTAAAAGATCTATTTGTAGTAAATCTATTAGAAATAGAGTTTTTGAAAAAAAAATATATAGTTAAATAAAAAAAAAATTTATTTGTGTACAAGTAAAAAAAATGTCTATTTGGAGAAGCACCTCCCCATGAGCTTTTGCCTAGTAGATGTTTAAACTCTACTAGTCTTTACTCAATTTAAAATATACAATCTCAAAAGCCTAAACAAATAACTCTAAAAAACTCAAATAGACATTTGTAGACCTTTTAAGGTAGTACAAAACTCAACCAAACAAGCACTAAAACTACTTGACAAGGCAATGAGCCACCAAATTCGTTGTTCTAGGAGCAAAACCAATAGAAAAATCAGGAGAGGACTCTAGCAACACTCTAACATCATTTTTTTTAGGGAATTCATTACTCAAACAAGCTTACAACTGCTTAGGGCAATCGCCCAACACAACCTGAGCTAAACTAGGAGGGAACTCCTCATACTAAAAGCAAATAGTCTCAACATTAAGACTACTTGGTAAGGTAATGAGCCACTAAATTCGTTGTTCTAGGAGCAAAACCAACAGAAAAATCAAAAGAGGACTCTAGCAACACTCTAACATCATGAATAACCAAACCAACCTCATAGCAAGAGATATCTTTTTCATTAACAAGGTTAACCACCACCTGAGCATCATATTCAACCTCACGCAGCCACAAGCCCACATCACAAACAAACTACAACCCACGCAGCAAAGCCAAAGCTTTAGCAATCTGCGGTGGATACGCAGCTCTAATCTTTTAAGTGCATGAAACCAAAACTTGGCCCTTAAAATCACAGACCATGATACTGATACCCACTGTTCCCCTAACCATATCCGTCGCAGTATCTATATTAAACATAAATTTCCCACCACATGGAGGAATCCAACCAAAAACCTCTGCCCAACCCTTACCAGAACCAACAGCTCCTTCATCGTTAACATGATGATACTCCTCCAAAAAGGATTCAGCCCACGGGATAACATCATCATCATGTAGAGACACCGAATCATGCACACGACCGTTTCGAAGGTACCAAACTTGCCAAATAACCATACACAGCAATTACATTCCTCATTACGCAATTGATTTTGGCAAGCAATCATACAATCAATGAACTGAGTCTTATCACTACCACAAAAGTTCTTAGAAAATAAGCACCTGGATCGAATCTTCTTCAAGGACCGGTAACACCACAGGGCATGGGAAGTGGATTCCGACCGACTTTTACATAGGGGCAGTCCCTCTCAACTGGCAGACCACGGTCAGCTAAATTAACACTGGTTGGTAACTAAAGTCGGTCATGTCCAGTATCCCCACATACTATATGTTAGTTTTCAAAGTTCCAATGGGTGTCGCTCAAAAAATTGAAAGTCTTGAATGGAATTTTTTTTTGGGGGGGGGGGGGAGATGGAGGTGAAAAGAGCAAGATCCACTCAATTAATTGGGCCACTTTGTGTACAAGTAAAAGGAATAGGGGTTTTGGTATAGGCTCAATCCTATTTCATCTTAAAATCAAGTTAAAATCATTTATATACTTTATTTCATCTTAAAATTAAATATTCTACTTAAATATTTATTTGATTTATAAAATATTTTTATTGTTTTGTGGAATTTGTTTTTCTAATTTAAAAATTCTGCTAAAATATTGATTTAATTTATACAGTTAATTAAAAAAAAAAATTGAAATAGGGTTCTAGAATCATGTATAATTTATTCATCTCAGCACTTTTACAATAAAATTACCAAACATATGTATATTTTGAGCTATATAGTAGTTTTAAAAATACAATTAATCAAGCATCTACTGATTAATTTTACAGCTGATTATTCATTCACCACAACTAACCGTGATTATTATAAAAGTTACAGCAATATTAAACTAGCCCCATGTTTTGGGATTGCTTTAGCTTATAATATAATCACTTCTAGCTTAATAATCCGCTTAAAAGATAAGTCGATAGGTGTTTGGTAAATTGACTTAATAAAAAATCAACTTAAGAAAAAATCAAGGCAAAATGTGTTTGGTAAACTTTAATTGATTATGAAAAATTACTAAAATGGACATTATTGTTAACATGTAATATATTATTTAGTTTTTTTTTCCTATATATTTTTATATTCAAGTTTTCTTAAAAAATATTTATTTAAAAAAGTCCTTTTTTAAAAAAAAAAATTCTTACATGATTTTAGAATTTTTATATATTTAAAAAATAAATATAAAGCATACAAGAATAAAAATTAAAATTATCAAATTTAAACATAAAAAATAATAACAACAAAATAAAATACAATTCTGACTGAGTCAACTCGGCCCCATCTCAACCAACTCACTCAAATAGAAGCCGAGTCAACTCAGTCTCTTAAAAAAAAAAAAAAAAACTCAGCCACTGTCTTTGAAAGTTGAAACCTTTGGCTCCATAGGATTCTCCATCGAGAACATTGCCAGACTCCGTCACGTGCCGACGATCTCCTCTACCTCGCCGCTGGCACACAAGTATTAGAAATCGTGAGATTTCATCGCAGATTCATTGCTAGAATGGAGGAGGCGTCTCCCTCCTTCATCACCAAAGTAGAACCTGCCTCTCCAACGCCGAAGAGACCGGTTCTGCACCTGCGATGGAGGAGGGGGACATATCCTCCATTTTCGCGACTATATCCGTGAAATCTCACGATTTCATTCGCAAGAACGGAGGCCTTTCGCCTTTTCCACTGCCGGAGGATAACCGGTTTCCTCCGGCGACGTCGATGTCGCCAGAGAAGGCTAGTTGTCCTCTGACCATCATCTCCAGCGGTGGCCATCACTGTGCAATTTTTTTTTAAAAAAAAATTCTTTTTTTAAATTTGAGGGCATTATTGTGTTTTTATTAAAATGGTGAGGGTATTATGGTCATTTGAAAGCTAAGGGATTAGCTTCTTCAATAATCGGCTTCCAAAAGCAACCCTTAACCAACTTCTCAAAAGCTGATTATTGAAAGAGCAAATTATAAAATAAGCTATTTTTGAGAAGTTTACCAAACACCCATTTGTTCAAAATTTGAGAAATAAGTGATTATTTCTCAAGTAAAAGCAACCACAAATATAACCTTAATAGCTTCGACTAGGTCCATCTCACTAATATCATATGTGAGGCAGATCCATGGAAGATTTTCTCCTTTGACAGTTGGGCATTAATTTTAATTTTTATTATAAAACTTGACTTTGTTTTAGCCATTGGATTATCGCCAATTCTTTGAAATACACTTAAAATGCAGGATCCCTTATTAGTTTTTATTTAAATCTTTATCTATTTAAAATTATTTTAAGTTAATTTGATTTGAGATGAATATTATAAAATTAAATTAAAAGTATGTAAATAATTGTGATTTAAATATATTAATGACACAATGGTATTTTAAGTATGTGATGATGAGTATATTTATTTTATGTCTACTTGCCATTTAAATTAATGAATATATATTATCTGTCTTTTTTAAGGTTTTAAAAAAGCTATTAAAATTTATATTTTATTAGTTGAGAAACTATTCTCAACTATGTTAAGATTAGTTTTTGTCTTGCACTCTTTCACCAATGTCTTCGCTTCATCATTTCTTATGTTCAATTGCCAGATTGCCCTTACCATCTAACAATCAACTTTTTGTTTTTTTTTGTTTGTACTTTTTTAACGTTTAGTATTGCCCTTACGGCCTTACCATCTAACAATCAACTTTTTGTTTTTTTGTTTGTACTTTTTTAACGTTTGGTAAACAGATAGGGAATTGAGTAATTCTGAAAATGGATGGGGTAAAACGATGTTATCGTAAATGTCAGGGGAGAAAATAATAATTGTCAGGGACATAGGTGCCCATTGAGATTTCGTACGAAAAAGAAAAAGCAACGATTAATAATTTTCGTATATATATACAGTATATTCTTAACATATTTGAGAGAGAATGTGAACATAGTCTAGGAATAACATTTAATTATAATATCATATTCAAAAAATAACTATTTATATGTTATTTATTTAGAAATGTTATATTCTGCTGATTCACATGTGCTCAGTCTAGGTGGTGAAATTAGCATCAGCCGTAACATATTATTTATATACACAGACAGAGGATAGTTCTCCTATTAGATCATCCTGTTAACTTCAGGACGACCAATCACAGTCATATGTTTTAATAAAATGTTGATTTTTTTTTTTTTAACAAACATTTAAACTTATTAAAACATATGGCTGTGGTTGGTCGTCCTGAAATTATATAAGAGAACTATCATATATATATAGTTTTTCTATTGTCAGTTCGTCCTGACAATAAATATATCAGGACGAAGAATACGGATCCCAGATTATGGAGAAGTTTTGACAAGTGCATACACTTTGAGTCAAAGTATGTAAATCTAGTGGTCCACATTCTTCGTCCTGATATATTTATTGTCAGGACAAATTGATAATAGAAAATTTGTATATATATATATTTATATATTTATATTTATATAGTCTTTCCACTATTAGTTCGTCCTGATATAAAATATATCAGGATGAAGTATGTGAACCATAAATTATGGAAAAGTTTTGACAAGTGCATATACTTTGAGTCAAAGTATGTAAATATAATGGTTCACATTCTTCATCCTGATATATTATATCAGGATGAATTGATAATAGAAAAATTATATATATATATATATATATATATATATATATATTATAGCTAGGGTGCTAGGTATTTAAAGTCAAAAGTAGATGGAGATATGGATTTTTCAAATATTGATCTGTATTCCTTGACAAATTAATATTCCTTCAACAGTTCAACATGCCTACCGGAAAATTTAACAAGAGTGTAATAAATTTCTTATTCAATACATCTTTTTAGGCTTGACTTTGAATCAAAATTATGGTAAAAATATGTGATTTGGACGATATATACCTCTGTTCCAGTCTCTTACCACTAACATTGATTTCATCCAACATTATTATTGTTATTAGTTTTTGAAATTTATATTATTATTATTATTATTATTATTATTATTATTCTTATTATTATTATGTAACAATGATAAATATTATAGACTAAAATAGTCGATTAGTAACTAAATTATAGCATGCTATGTTGTTTCTAGAAATATCTAAGTTGTCTTTTTATTAATCATGTAATTCTAATATAAGAAAATCAATGATACCACATCATTTGAACAATAAATTTAGATAAAGTAGTATTATTGATTCTAAACAAGAACAACTCTTCCCCTTACGTCTAACTTTTTTGGGCTATAGCAAGAGTTGCTCAACTTGTTTAACAAAATTTTGAAATGATTTTTCTAAGAAATACAATCTAATTTTTTAATGTTTCCTATATACCACTTATATAGCAGAGACTCAAACCTGAAACATTGTCAAACTAATTAAGTGCTCTTACCATCAAATCACATCGGAAGGTAGACACAATGTTAGGGTACTTTGAAATTTGTGTATTAACTATTAAGTATTAACACATAAAGTAAGATATTAGATGTAAAAACAAACAAAATAAAATGTCTAAAATAAAGACTTAAGATGGTAAAAGTCATTTTCTTATTATAAATGAACCGCAAATCAAGGTCAAACTCAAGACGGTATGCATATCAACACTACAAGAAAAAAGGGTTTTTGAGACGACTTTTTTTTGTCCCAATAGCTCAAAATTCGTCCTTGGAGAACTATTGAGATAGAAAAAAATCGTCCTAAATTACGTCGTCTTAGGTGGGTCGCAATAAGTCTATTGGGATGAAAATTCAAATTCGTCCCTAGAGAGTACCAATAGGGACAAAACACATTTTTAAAAAAAAAAATTGAATTTAGAGACGAAAACCGAATTTTGTTGCCTTTGGTAAACTATAGGGATGTAAAGAGAAGGGTAAATGTACAATCACTTTCGTAAAAGTTGTTGTGCATTATAATATTCAAGGTCACAACATATTTACGATTGTTATTATATTTATAAATAAAAATAATATATTTTTAAAATTAATATATAGTAATAATATAAAAGAGTGAAGAAAATTATTAACATTTAAAATTTTAAATAAAAGAAAACCTCTCAAGACTTATAGTAATTGATCCTTATAGAGAACTTATTAAGACAAAAAAAAATTCATCATGATAGAGATCCACTTTGGATGAACAAAATGATCCATATTGCCTCACTTTCTAATTTATATGGTAATTTAATTATTAATCAGTCTCTTAGAGAAAACTTCAAAAAAAGATCAAGAATTTCAATAAAATTAATTAATTATTATAATTTTAAATAAAAAGAGAACCTCTTGGGACGAAACAAAATTTGTCCTGATAGACACTCTTTTGGGACAAATCATTTATTTCGCCTCAATGGAAAAATATTTCGTCCCTAAAGGTTATAAAACTTTGGACGAAATTTGTCCTAATAGACAGTCCATTGAGAGTTTGAGACGAATAATTTATTTCGTCCCAATAGAAGTTATGTTAGGACAAAAATATTTCGTCCTAAAGGTCTTACCAATTTAGACGAAATTTGTCCTGATAGACAGTCTATTGGGACGAATAATTTATTTCGTTCCAATAGACGTTCTATTGAAATAAAAATGTTTTGTCCCTAAAGGCTCGTTTGGCACACTGTATTGGATTATATTAGACTGTACTGGATTATATTGGACTGTATTATCATTAATACAAACCTGTGTTTGGTAATGCACTGTATTATATCGTATTAGGTTATTCCTATATGACTTTATTGTATTTTATTATATTATAAAAATATAATATTTAAAAAAAAATACTTAATAATTAATTTTAAATTTCCTTACCATGAATAAATCAATAAATATTTTTATATAAAAAATCAATAAATATTTATTTTAATTGAAACAAAAAATTTAAATAAAATTTTCCTATGTGTTTTGAAATTATAAAAAAAAAATATTAATAACATAACACATATTTTATTAATAATACATATTCATTGAAAAAAAAAGAAAGTTTTTTCTAATACAATACAACCTAATACCACAAAATATAATATATTAGTTAATATGGTGTTTGCTGTATTAGGCAATTAAAATGTACTAAAATAATATAATACAGTATTTGATGCAAACACTGTATTGTATTATTTTAGTATATTTTAATTGCCTAATACAATACAATACGGCCAAACAAACGAGGCCTAAAGGTCAAATCAGATTTACACTTTTTAAGGACGAATAATTTATTTCGTTTAAATAGACATTCTATTGAAACAATTTTTTTCATCCTAAAATTTTTATTAGGTTTACAATTTTCTCGTCACGATAGTTCAAATTTGTTGCAGTGCAAATACCATACACCAACATTATGTAATATTAGAAACAGCACTATGTTCCACTATACTATTCAAATACACGCGTACTCAAGTGCTTATAAGTTGAAGCAAAGTAATTAGTATCTTCTTGGGAAGTGGAAACCAATTAACCTCGACTAAGAAATCATTTACGTGTGAGGAGTCAAAAGAATTGTGATGGTTCATGCATGGTCAATTACTTTACCAACACAAACTCGTCTATTAAAATTAACACATATGCTTTGGTTATCCAAAACAATACGCGTTTAATGGCTAGTCCCACTCCACGTACTCTTTGATTAGCCGGATACAGATAGGGTGCGCGTCCGGTCCGCGTAAGCCACTAATTTGAAATCAATATTCATCATAACTATACATCAATATTCAACAAAGTAAAATAACGCTAATACGACTCATCCGTTTTTTTTTTTTTTATTGTTTATTTATTTACAGGTAGGGTATAGGTTCTGAATTCTGATGAATTTAATATTTGTTAAACAACAAACTTTAAGATTGAAAAATCATTCTAATATAAAATATATACTTACATATGGTGACAGCTATTTGAATTTAAGACATTATTATACTGAATGGGTGCTTTAATTACCAAACCACGTAACATACAAACTCTCTATTTTTAATTGAAACCTCCTTGGCAAGGGGTTATCTGTCTAAATTCGAGGTCACATTGTTGATTGTTAATTTGGTTAAAACTCAACGACAAAAACAAAATGATATAGTCACTTTTTGAATAAAATGGCTAAAATTCAGATGCCTTTTTGACGTATAGTCACTTTCCTGAAAATTGCATTTATAACAAAATTGGGTTTAAAAAAATCAAATATAACCAAAACTAGTTTTAATTACCCTTAAACTCTTTAACTTGCGCATTGTACATGATCCATATTCATGATCTATTCGTGACTCACATGGATGATCCGTGATTCAATCATGTATTCCGTTATCCAAAAAAAAAAAAAATGCTTGATTGCATTTCGTGATCCCATATATATCACAAACACCCTAAAGCCCTAAATTCTCTTAAACTCATCTAATTCCGTAAAAAAAAAAAAAAAAACACTCTCAGACCCTCTCACGTTTGAAACCGAATCCCTAACAAAAGGAAGATGATGATGGAAATGGCAAGCCACATCCATTGACGTATGACATCCTTAACTAGTACTCTCATTCTCTCTCTTTTGGTCTTTCGATTTTTAGATCGTTGTTCTTTCAATTAATAATGTTTTTTTTTTTTTTTTTTTTTTTTTTTTTTTTTTTTTTTTGCAGTTTTGTTATTTTTATTGTACTTACATTTTTTGAAATTTTCTTGTGATATAAAAATTTGCAACACCCATATTAAAATTTGTCAATATGATGAATTTTATAAACTTATTCCAAGTTATAGATTTAGTTTCTGTTAATGTATTCTTTATATTTCAGAAGCGTGGTGTGTCACTGTGTTCTCATTTTTACTCAAAAAAGGTTGAGGTGAAAAAGGATATTAAGTTCTATATATTTATGTGAAGTATTATATTTACGACTATTATAATAGGGCAGCCGGTCGGGACCTGTCAGGATCAGACATTATATGTACAGTCCGGATAATTACTTCCACCAACTAGAAGAAAACTCAACACATATACTTGTAAAATACGTATAATGGGATTCGAACCCCTAACTACCAGGTGTGGAAGGGAGATACACTATCAAAATATTAATTATATATTTGACTGAACATTTAAGAGGGATTGATTAAATAATAAAAGAAGAATAGCAAAGTTGGTCACATGGGTGTGGCTAGCCATATATGGTCAACCGGTCCACCGACCCGTTATGTTGACGAGATTTTCATTTTTCTTTAGTGTCAAAGTGTTGATTAGATTCGCTTTGATTCATTCTAAATAAAACTACTACTACCCACCTTGACGGTTCATTTTACGATTTCAAACATTCAACGGTCAAATATTCAAAACCCCACGTCACCCAATTTTCATTATTTCTATTCTCTCTCATGTTTTTATTATTAGTTTCCTTAGTTTTGAATCTTTGAACCACCGCCGCGTGTATATATATATATATAACACAATTTCTCATTCCCATTATCATTCAACTCCTCAAATTCACAAACAAAATTCAACACAAAACATATTCTTTGTACCTATTAAAAGAACCACTAACACTTTCTTTGTTCAGAATTCACATCAAATTTGTTGATAAAAATGATTTCTTCATGGAGGAGGCGGAGAGCTGCTAGGCGGGCAGCCAAGGAGTTGCACGGCGAGGAAGCCGGCGACATGGAGCTGACCACACCGAACCATTTCCGCTGCCCGATTTCACTAGACTTGATGAAAGATCCAGTCACCTTATCAACAGGGATCACGTATGATCGAGACAGCATTGAGAAGTGGATCGAGACAGGGAATTCGACGTGCCCCATCACTAACCAGGTCTTGACAAGTCTTGAACCGATTCCTAATCATAGTATCCGTAAAATGATACAAGATTGGTGTGTAGATAACCGGTCACATGGGATTGAGAGAATCCCCACACCGAGGATTCCGGTGAGTTCGATGCAGGTTTCAGAGATTCTTTCGCGGATAACAACAGCGAGTAAGAGGGAAGATCAAGTTGGGTGCAGAAATTTGGTGGCGAAGATCAAGGCAATGGCTAAGGAGAGTGAACGTAACAAGAGGTGCATTGTGACTAACGGGACCGATAGTGTTTTATCGGCAGCGTTTGAATTGTTTTCGAAAACATGTCTCGATGAAAACATTTCAGTTCTGGAAGAAATATTGTCGACTTTGACATTATTGTTTCCACTTAACGGAGAGGCTGTGTCTTACTTGGGATCAAACTCGTCTTTGCATTGCATGGTTTGGTTCTTGAAGAGTGGAGATTTGTCCAAGAAAAGAAACGCTGTCTTGGTATTGATAGATGTTGTTTCTTCGGATCAAAGGAAAGCAAACGTGTTATCAGAGATTGAAGGAGCCATGGAAGCTTTATTCAAGCTAATCAAAGAGCCTATTTGCCCTGCCTCGACAAAAGCCTCGTTAATGGTCATTTATCAAATGGTCATGATCACATCGTCTGCTACAAATGAGAGAATTGTAACAAAATTTGTGGAGATGGGTCTGGTCTCATTGCTGCTAGAACTCCTTGTAGACAGCGAAAGAAGCATATGCGAAAAATCGCTAGGTGTTCTCGATGGAATTTGCAGCACTGAGAATGGAAGAGCAAAGGCCTACAATAATGCCTTGACAATGCCAGTCGTAGTCAAGAAAATACTGCGTATTTCAGATTTGGCTACGGAGTTCTCTGTGTCGATTCTGTGGAAGCTGTGCAAGAATGAAAAGAGAGAAGAGAAAAGATCTTTGGTTGAGGCACTTCAAGTGGGTGCTTTTCAGAAATTGTTGTTGCTGTTGCAAGTTGGTTGTGTTGAGAAAACAAAGGAGAAAGCAACTGAGTTGTTGAAGTTGCTCAATCTTAACAGGAATAAGTTGTTGGAGTGTATTGATTCCATGGATTTCAAGTATCTCAAGAGGCCTTTCTGATCAATCCAAATTTTGAACTTGTTTTAGAGATGGGGTATAGTTGATTTTGATTTTGAGTAATTTTTCAATGTACAAAAACACAGATCAAACATACAATTTATACAAGCAAAGTGAACATTTTACATACATTTAGTGTTTGTTATTTGAAGAAAAATTGAAGTTATATCTTGTGTTTTTGGGTGTGCTTTATTTTCCAATAAGTGTTGGTTCTCCGATGAAATAAAAATTAAAGGGTTTGCGATGTCTTAGTTAATTTGATAATTGGTTGTATTGTTTTTATATTCCCAATAAATTATCAGCCACCAGAACAGTTTTTTCATGGGTGATATATAATTAGGAATTATAGGTGTGATCTGTGAGATTGACCGATCTGTAAAGTACTAGTTGTCTAGTTGATTCAATTTTCTTGGCAACAAACGGATCGAATTAGGTATTTGATTAAAAAAAAACAAATCCATCTATCAAAATGTCTTTTACCTTTTTTTTTTTCCTCTTTACTTTTTGATCAGTATATATTAGAGATTTTTTAAAATTTTATTATTTAAAATTTTCAAAAACAAGTGAAATTGAAAAACCGTCATGGAAATTTGCACATTTTTAAAAATTAAAAATAATAAAAGTAATGCATGACATTCCAATCTTTGTATGTATCACAGTATGAATTGCTAGCATTATTTTAAAATAATAATAATAAAATAACTTCTACCATGCATCAAAATACTAGCTGATCAAGATTAATTGTGATATATCGGCTAAGGGTTCATTGCCTTGGTTGTTAGGAGAATTCAAATAGAGTTTCACCACTAGGGTTTAAATTCTAACATTGTATATATTGTCCCATATTTACCTATAAAATGAGATTTGGAATAAATAAGTAGTGTTTGATCTAGGGGGGTCCCAACAGACATCTAACTGGTTTAGTGTCAAATTATTATTATTATTATTATTATTATTATTATTAGAGATATTCATCTCTATCTATTCTTTTGAACTCACTCACACACGTACACTCTCTCACCAATGTAAATATATTCCTGTGGGTTAATTGCACTAACATACTTTGACTTTATCGAATCTAGTAAAATTTCAAACAAATTCATGAAACTAACACAAACACCCCTTACCGTTAGTCAACACCGTTAGAGTTAACCATTGACTTTCAAAAAGACAAAATTGACCTTACTATTGAGAAGTCAAAATTACAACTGCCCAACAAACTTTGAAAAATTAATAAAAACATATTACCACGTAAGCTCTAATTTTTTTTTTATCAATTTAAATAAAAAACAAAACAATTTGATTTCTAAAAAAACATATCAATTTATAATAATAATAATAATAATAATAATAAACTCTCAAATAAAAAAATCTCAAATATATATTTTTAAAAATTGATATGTTTTTTTAGAAACCAAATTGTTTTGTTTTTTATTTAAATTGATAAAAAAAAAAAAAAAATTAGAGCTTACGTGGCAATATTTTTTTATTAATTTTTCAAAGTTTGTTGAGCAGTTGTAATTTCGAATTCTCAATAGTAAGGTCAATTTTGTCTTTTTAAAAGTCAATAGTTAACTTTAACTGTATTGACTAACGGCAAAGGGTGTTTGTGTTAGTTTCATACATTTGTTTGAAATTTTGCTAGATTCGATAAAGTTAAGGTGTGTTAGTGCAATTAACCCTATTCCTGTGCTGTCGTTTTTGTTATAAGTTGGATAAAGCACTAGGTGGACATCAATAATTGAGTTACATATATATAATAATTCTCTAGTTAGTGTGTCCTAATTTTATAATTTTAGGACGTCTAACCACAGCCACACATCCACATTGGGCTCACAGCCACACATTAACATTGGGCTCACAGCCTCACATTAACAAATACCCACACCCAATGTGAATGTGTGGCCGTGGTTGGACGTCCTGACTTTATAATTTCATGACGTCCTTACTAGAGATCTAGAGAACCACCCTATATATATATATCAGATTTTCTATTATCAGTTTGTCCTGACAATAAATATATCAGGACGAAGAATGTGGACCACTAGATTTACATACTTTGACTCAAAGTGTATGCACTTGTCAAAACTTCTTAATAATCTATGGTCCACATTCTTCGTCCTGATATATTTATTGTCCGGATGAACTGACAATAGAAAGACTGATATATATATATATATACAATTTTTCTATTATCGGTTCGTTCTAATATAAAATATATTAGGATGAAGAATGTGGGCCATTGGATTTACATACTTTGACTCAAAGTGTATCCACTTGTCAAAACTTTTCCATAATATATGGTCCACATTCTTTGTCCTGATATATTTTATATCAGGACGAACTGACAGTAGAAAGACTATATATATATATATATATATATATATATGTAGTCTTTCTACTGTCAATATATATATAGTCTTTCTACTGTCAGTTCGTCCTGATATAAAATATATTAGAACGAAGAATATGGACTATTAGATTTATATACTATTTGACTCAAAGTATATGCACTTTTAAAAACTTCTCCATAATCTATGGTCCACATTCTTCGTCCTGATATATTTTATAATAGGAGGAACTGATAGTAGAAAAACTGTATATGTATATGTATATATATATATATATATATACGGTGGTTCTTTAGTTAAGACGTCCCATTTTATAATTTCAGGATGTCCAACTACAACCACACATTCACATTGAGCCCACAGCCACATATTAACAAATACTCACACCCAATGTGAATGTGTGGTTGTGGGTGATTGTTCTTAATTTATAATTTATGAACATTCTTACTAGAACCATCCATATATATATATATATATATATATATATATATACATATTTTCTATTGTTAGTTTGTCATGACAATAAATATATCAGGATGAAGAATGTGGGCCACTAGATTTACATATTTTGACTCAAAGTGTATGCACTTGTTAAAACTTCTCCATAATCTATGGTCCACATTCTTCGTCCTGATATATTTATTGTCAGAACAAACTGACAATCAAAAGACTGTATATATATATATATATAGTCTTTCTACTGTCAGTTCGTCCTAATATAAAATATATCAGGACGAAGAATATGGACCATAAATGATAGAGAAATTTTGATAAGTGTATACTTTGAGTCAAAGTATGTAAATCTAGTGGTCCACATTCTTCATTCTGATATATTTATTGTCATGACGAACTGATAATAGAAAAACTATATATATATATAATATCAGGATGAAGAATGTGGACCATAGATTATGGAGAAGTTTTGACAAGTACATTCATTTTAAGTCAAAGTACGTAAATCTAATAGTCCATATTCTTCGTCCTAATATATTTTATATCAGGACGAACTGACAGTAGAAAGACTATATATATATATATATATATATATATTGGGCCCGACCTCTTTAATTAATAAATAATAATAATCACTTTAAAGCTCTTGTTTCAGTCTTGGCTTATCTATATGGTCACATACGGGTTTAGGACCGCCAAGTGCAAGTTGTCGACAACCCAGCAACCCAACCTAACTCTCCCGTTATAAATTATTAATTTAATTTGATCGTCCTTTGCTGTCTTTCATTTTCATACAACTTGGATTTTCCTTTTGTTCTTCTTGCTTCCCATAGTATATGCTTTTGGAGACAAAATCTTTGTGAATTCGTTAACACTAAAACAGCCAAGTATTTTTCAGTGTTTTTGGGTCAATTCTTGGATAGTGTTTTTATATACTTGGAATCCCACGTACACCATATCTTATCAATTTCATCAAAACTTCCAATCTCCATCACCTAGTTTGTTAGTGAGATCAACCGCTATAAGTACAGTTCGGAATAAACTTTTGGAGAAATGTCTGTCCACACTTTACGATTTAATAGGTAAAGGTGGAACTTGAATTTTTATCACATAAGTGAAAGGAAAATATCCAACCAATTTACTAAGAGTGATTGTAAGTACTTACTATTATTTATTTTATTTATGCATTACAATATATAGACACAAAAGTGTTCATAATCGGTTATCAAGAATATATGTACTCTATAGTAATTTGTTTAATTTTACTTTTTTCTTTTGCTTTGATGAACAAAAATTGAATACCAATTGCTTGGATGCCATTTTTTTTAAAAAAAAAAAGCTTGGATGCCATTTTGAAATCCAATGCAAATGCATATTATTTATCTTTAATATTAATAAATCAAGTCAGACAACATAATTTTACCAGCTGTACTTTGCATACATTACTTTGAAATTTGAATGAGTTGATCACTGAATTAATGCTGAATTATTGACCAAGTTTAATATTGTAGCAGTTAGCAGTTGGGACATTAATAAATCAGTCAATACTGTTTGAATTGACTCTACGAAATTTAACGGAGAAGTAGTCAAATTTGATGAGTCAGTTTAACTTTCAAAGAAAAATCCACAGGATTTACAAAAAACTTCAGCTGACTTTTCTTCTCTCGTGCAAATGAAAATAAATCTTGCTGTGTTTTTTTTTTTTTTAATTGTTAACTGTTACAATATTTCAGAATTAGGGATGGATTATGATTTAAACCCACAGCCTCATGAATGTTGTGATAACTCTTTTATTTATTTATTTAATTTATTTCTTTTGAAATTTTACATTAAATTTAAAGTTTGGAGGGATGGACACAACTCGAATCCATAATCTCGGATAGTCGAATGTTACGTGTGACCTGTGAGGGGCATAAACTAATTTGTCAAATGATGTAGTAAGAATGTAAGATATATGATGTGTTACTATTATATTATTTTTTTTTATTGAAAGTTTTTTTTTTCTTTTTGAAAGTTACTAATTACTATTATATTATCCCCTCATCTTTTTTTATTTGATATTTATATTATATTATTCCCTCGTCATCTCATGTTTTATATAGAAGTTATAACTCATTTTAATTTATTACATCCTTTAAACAAAATATTTGGATAAAATTTGAGGGAATGTCATATTACTCTTTATTGAATTGTTTGCATGGAGAATCAACACTACTTTCAAAGCATTCATATCAAAAGTTATTATTATTATTATTATTTTTTGTTGTAAACCAACAACAATATCACAAGGATTACAAACCCTGGATGCAAATCCAGGACCAGAAAACAGGAAAACATGAACTGGGACCCATCAACTATTGGCATCCAACACACAGCCCAGACGAGATCTCCCACGCAGGGGAGAAAACCCCACACACAAAGGTGGGACAAAACCCTCACAAAGAGGGAAAATCTACAGAAAATAAACCTAAAAAACCTTAAAACGAAAAGAACAAAACCGATCAAACTAAGGGGAACCCTGGCTGCCGGAAAATGTCCAATACCAGGATGGACAGCGCCGAAGTACCGGCTGGAGCAGGAATCCAAAGGCCGGCATAACTGAAACGCCCCCTAACCGGAGAGATGCCGGAACAGCTAGAACCTGACCGAACAGCGGTAAAAGATCGTCCGGACGAGCGTCGTCCCCAGCGCTGCAACCAAAGGAAGGACCCTAGCTGGATCGGGGAAGGCCGAAGAAAAAGGAAGATCTCCGGCAAGCCGCTAAGAGGAGAGAGAACCTTCGCGGCGACGGATCTGGCCGGAGAGCGGCGCCGGTAGGCCGCCCAAAAAGATCAACGTCGCCGCCGACACCCCTCCGCTCAGCAGGATGTCGGCGGCGGGGAGGTGAACTCAGATCAGAGGGGTTAGGTTTAGAAGAGTAGAGAGAAGGCAGAGAAGAGTCTAGAATAGAGAGTTAATTTTTGGTCGGTTTAATTATAGCGGCAAGTTTTGTTTTTAAAAGTTATTTTTATTATATAACTGATTCTTTTCTAGAAAAAAAAAAAAAACCTATAAAGTTTAGATTTGGAGAAGAGAACATTATTGAACCCAATTTTTGTCTTATAAACACTATAAAATTTTTGGTCTTAACGCAACACACGGGTATATATTGTTGATACGCCTGTTACCAAAGGTCCCAAAGTTTTTGTTAACATATGTGTGGTCGTAGAATAATAATAACATATTATGTTGCCTTAGACAATTTAACTGTGCGTCGCATTAGACAATTTTTGCAATGCGCATTTTACGTTGATCTCATTGGTTTGACTTGGGCTATAGCTGGGTCAGTTTAAAAAATTATATATTATAATTGATATTCTTTTGAATTTCTATGAAATCCCAACACTATTCCTTGTCACCTCAACGTCTTCCAATCTCACCTCACCTCAACATCCACTCTCTCTCTCTCTCTCTCACATCCTAAATTCCAATTCTCTCTCTTCCCAATTAATAATTTTCTTCATCCTTCCTCAAGTTCCCATTTACAAAATTGAATATAAAAAAATATTTTCATATCTCATTCTACAATTCAAGTATTTTTTTAGTTAAAATTTGTTTTTTCTAATTAGAGTTAAAGATGGATTTTGGATCCATTATTCATAATTTTAAGTTGGTATTTTTTTTTTTTTATAAATTAATTTTCATACTGTAATTTATTATTTATAGTGTTATATTATAACCAAGAAAAACTATGGTTTCATGGAAAAAAAAAAAAAACGATAATCAATTATTGGTGGGAGTGGATGCAAGTTCTCTATGTAATGTCGGAGTTTGCTTTCTTCATCTTAATGGAATAAAAACAATATTGTCTTATTGAAAGTTTATATATATATATTTATACGGTCCCGTTCTAGTCAGTACGCATTGATGTAACTACAGCAGTACCAATGCATGTAGACCACTGATTATGAGGAAGATTTGCCAAGTGCATACACTTTGAGTCAAAGTATGTAAATCTAATAGTCTACATCCAACGCACTGATATAACACAACGCACTGATGAAGTTATATCAGTGCGTATTGACTTGAACATTTATATATATATATGTTTTAGCTCACCCTAGCAAAAATTCATGGGTACACCCCTGGTTAAAAGTATTATTATTATTATTTTTGAATTCTTACAATAAACCCACAATCTCGTGGCAAAAATCCATATTTACTCCTTTTAAAATTCTAAAATTCCATATTTTCTTTAAATTTTTTGTTTTTGGTTTTTTTTTTTATTTTTTATTTTTTTATTTTATAAGTCGGTGACACAAAAAAGATAAAGATTAAGAGTTTTGGTGAAGAACAAAGGAGATAGAAAAGAATGTAGTAAAAAAGAATAAGGTGTTTATATATATATATATATATATATATTGACAATATCTATTAATTTGGAACTAGGTATTTTTTTGAAAGCTTTTGCCATTGGTAGGATTTGAGTCACTGACCTGGGAGTCATTTGCCCAAGCCCCAAGCTCGTCTATCTACCAGCTGAACTACGCCCCCGTTGGCATATAAATATATATATATTGAAATATTTCTTGAACCCTTGACCAAATGACATATGTGTGAGGAGTTTATCACTAGACCAATATTATCATTTATTGAGAAGAAAAAGGAAAAAAGAAATAAAAACAAAAAGAAAAAGTCAAATGCGATTATTATGTATTAGGTAATATAATGTTAAATGTATTAAACACCCAGTTCTTTCCTTTTCTTCTTCTTTTTTTTTTTTGACACAAACACCCAACTGTGTCTTAAATTAATATATATAGTATAAATACACACAAAAGTACAAAACAATGTATTATATTATTTTAATACATTTTAATTACCTAATACAATAAATACATAGCAACGAAATTCCCAAAAATGAGTTAAAACCTCTTTTCTAAGGTTAAGAAATAGGGAAAATTGCACAAACTTACCCTAACGTTTCCCATTATGGCATAATATTCAACTAATGCCTTTAATTACACAAACAACCCCTCATTTTAGTCAACTTCAGTTAAAAATAGCCATTGACCATGATTTTTTTTTGAAAGCCCAAAATTGCCCTTGCACTTTATTACAAAAAAAAAAAAAAAATCTTAATTGCCCTTTATTTAAAACATTATCTACTTTAAATTATTACAATATAAAAAATAAATACTAAACATAATCCTTTTTAAATAAAAAAAAATTCAAAAATAATATATTAAAAACAAAATAATTTAAGAAAACGTTATTTTGAGAAAATACAATTTAATAATATATTAAAAAAAAAAAAAACAAAAAAAAAAAAAAAACGTTATTTTGAGAAAATATAATTTAAAATTATGCAAGTCCAATATGAATAGTGGTAATGTGCTACATATTTTTAAAATTTAAAACATATTTTTTTTATTTAAAAAGGATTATGTTTAGTATTTTTTTTTTAAAATTTTTGAACCAAAATATAATGCGTAATTTATATTGAGTCAAATTATTTTGTCTTATAGAGATGAATATTGAACAAATTTTTGGTGCTACTGTATTTTATTATGACAAATGATTATATTTTTATTTCAAACTCTTGATGATTTTATTTATATTTGTGTTTAGAATACTAAACATAATCCTTTTTAAATAAAAAAATTCAAAAATAATATAATAAAAACAAAAAAAAATTCAAAAATATGTAACACATTACCATTATTCATATTGAACTTGCATAATTTTAAATTATATTTTCTCAAAATAACGTTTTTTTTTTGTTTTTAATATATTATTAAATTGTATTTTCTCAAAATAACGTTTTCTTAAATTGTTTTGTTTTTAATATATTATTTTTGAATTTTTTTTATTTAAAAAGGATTATGTTTAGTATTTATTTTTTATATTATAATAATTTAAAGTAGATAATGTTTTAAATAAAGGGCAATTAAGATTTTTTTGTAATAAAGTGCAGGGGCAATTTTGGGCTTTAAAAAAAAATCATGGTCAATGGCTATTTTTAACCAAAGTTGACTGACATGAGGGGTTGTTTGTGCAATTAAAGGCATTAGTTGAATATTATGCCATAATGGGAAACGTTAGGGTAAGTTTGTGCAATTTTCCCTAAGAAATAAGCAATGGCATTTAAAGAAAAAAGTCCTCTAAATAAGCAATGGCAGTTAATTTTCTTAAAAAACAATAGTCACATTGGGCGGTGGTTACTTTTAATTGTTTTAGGTTGGCTTAAAAATAAGTGGAAATTGTCAAAAATGACCACATATATTATGGAAAATTCGTTTTTAACTACAAACAAAATTTTAATTGTTAATAACCAATCACTTTTTTTAGAAATTACTGAAAAACCCTCATATAAAAACCTCCCCAAAACACTCTCTCTCCTTTTTTTCTTTCCTTCTCCTTCTCTCTCCTTTGCTCTCTCTCTCTCTCCCGATCCTCTCTCTCTTTTCTCCTCTCGGTGCCGTCGCCCATCGCCGGATGTCGTCGTCCACCGCCGGAAGTCGTCGCCGAGCTCGCACGACCTTCACGAACTAGCGACCAGCGACCTTCACGACAGCTTCACGAACCAGCGACCTTCACATCCGATGGGCCACCTGCACGAACCAACGACCGGTGATGGGTGACGACCAGTCGACGACGTTCGGCGGCTCGGTGCTTCGCGATCGCCGGCGATTTGGTCTGCAAAACAAAAGAGAAACAAAAATCCTAAACCTAATTTGAATTTGGGGAAGAACAAAAGGAAGAAGAAAAAGGGAAAAAAAAAAAAAAACAACCTTATCCTAATTTCAATTTAGTCTAGATTTCAAGTTTGGATATTTCAATTTAGTCATGATTTCAAGTTTGGACATTTCAATTTAGCCACGATTTCAAGTTTGGACATTTCAATTTAGCCACGATTTCAAGTTTGTATATTTCAATTTAGCCATGATTTCAAGTTTACTTCGAGGTTTAAAAAAAAATCTATTTTCAGGGGTACACTTGTAATTTATGGACATACATTGAATTTTTTTTTTAAAAAAGTGGTTATTAACAAAGTTTCAAAAGTGGTTAATAACAAAAGTTTAATGTTTCTAATGGTTACTTTTGAATTTCTCTCTAAAAATAATCCCAGCAGAGTTCCTTCAATTCTCTTATAAATACCTAGAAATTCAAAATATTTACAACAAAGGATCAATCAAAACAGCTCATAAAAATGCCTTCTTTGGCATCTATAATGAAACTATCTCTCCTTTCCATCCTCATTATAATCTCAGCTGCATGGCCAAATTCAACTTCCCTTCAAGATAACTTTCTCCAATGTCTTTCCAACCAATATCAATCCACAAATCCAATCTATGAAGCAATCTACACCTCTAGCAACTCTTCATTTTCATCCGTTCTTCAATCATATATAAGAAACCATAGAATTGCAACACCCAGTCCACTTGTTATTATTGCAGCCAAGCATGGATCCCATGTCTAGGCAACTGTGATTTGCTCTAAAAGTTTTGGATTGCAAATCAGAATCCGAAGTGGTGGTCACGATTATGATGGCCTCTCGTACGTATCCAACGTTCCATTTGTCATTCTTGACATGTTTAATCTTCGATCCATCGATATCAACATGTCAGATGAAAGCGCTTGGGTTTAGGCCGGGGCAAGTATTGGCGAAGTATATTATAGAATCGCGGAGAAAAGTAAAGTCCATGGCTTTCCAGCTGGTATTTTGCCCTACTCTTGGTGTTGGTGGGCATATTACAGGAGGTGGATATGGGTACTATGATGAGAAAATACGGCCTTTCAGTGGACAATATAGTTGATGCACAGGTAGTCGATGTTAAAGGTAGAATTCTCGATAGAAAATCAATGGGGACCATTCGAGGCAGTGGGGCTGCAAGTTTTTGTGTAATTCTTTCCTGGAAAATCAAGTTGGTTGCTGTTCCTGAACAGTTACTGTATTCGGAATAGAGAGGACTCTAGAGCAAGGTAACATCGACATTGTTTGGAAATGGCAACAAGTTGTTGATAAATTAGATGAAGATCTCTACATAAGATTGAATTTGAAACCTGTGAGTGGAAGTAAAGAAGGTGATCAAAAGCCTATAAAAGCTTCCTTTGTTGCCATGTTTTTGGGAGAAACCAAAAGGCTTCCTCCATTGATGAATGAAAGCTTCCCTGAATTGGGATTACAGGAAAAAGATTGTGTCCAAATGAGATGGATAGACTCTGTCTTGTTTTGGATGCACCTCCTGTTAAGAATTTTAGTCGCGGAAGCGTTGCCGGATAGAACACAAACAAGCACAATAACAAAGAAAAGATAAGATGAAGAGAAGTAATTTAAATCCAAACACACACAACACAAGAATTTACGTGGAAACCCAAATCAGGGAAAAAACCACGGCTGTCAGGACGACAAGAGAAAGTTCCAATATGTAGTAAATTGTTACAACCACACACTCAGGTTCTCTCTCTAAATTATACCCCAAACCCAATTACACCTAATGCTCACTTTGAGATCTCTCTAGTGTTTGCTCTTTTGCTCCACCACTCTCAGGTGTTTTTCACACACTAATAACCTAGTTATTATGGTCTATTTATATGTATTACAGGGAGTTTAAATTAACAAGGAAATCTATCTCCTAGTCATACAAGAATACTTGTTCCTTATAAATACTATTTCCTATTTAAGACAAGTCTTCTTTCAAGGAGAAATCCTTTTCCTATTCGAACTTTAAGAAGCAACCTATTTCCTCTTCCAAGAATATTTCCTGATTCGACGCATGCTTGTGATTAACTACGATTCAAGTTGCAGTTGGCCACCCGCTTCCTAAACCGTGTTGAACTTGACCACTCAGAAAACCGTGATCACTATGCGCCTCATCTCGTCGACCGCTGCCGGTACCGCTGCCATGACCATAGCGATCACGCAGCGGTACAAACTGGAGTTGAACCGCTGCCGTAGCGCTACCAAACAATTGGCAGCGGTGTCCTACTGCTGCCGAAGCCACAGCGGCTTGGCAACAGTTTTGGCTGTTCTCCGCTTCTTCAGTTCATCTCGTCTTTCAAGCCTCCCTCAAACATAACCTCATACTCCCAAACGCTCTCACGTCTCCAGGAAGTCTTCGCATTACTAAATCGGGTTTGTTATCCATTGGTAATTCAAGCCATATCCAACAATCCTCCCTTATGGCGAGAATTCTCAAAACTTGTCCTTAGCTACGATCCTATAATCAAGAATCATCATACCCACCACTAGGTATAAACACTTAGGAAACAACCATCCTAAGATTTCACCGGCACATATCGAAATTTACCTTTGCTGAAATTTGTGGTGCAACTCCTCACGTTAGGTTCCCAGGAGTTCGCTCAGCCATCGACATCCTTTGTCCACCACACACCTTGCATCACCTCCTAACCAATGCCCGTGCGCAATTGTGGACCCGCTATCAGCTACATCCTTTTCACGGCAACTAGCAGTCATGCCATGAGGATGTTTATGCCCCTTTAGAGGCAATCGCTGTAGTCGTCAAACTCAAGAGAGGCGATTGCCGGATCACCCTCTTTGGAGCCATTAGCCGCACTTGTCTTCTTATTTTTACAATCCTTCCTTAGGTGTCCAGATTGTCCACATCCCCAACAAGTGTATTTCCCTTTGGAGTTCCCTTTTTTCCTGTCAACCAAAAGAACAGAGTTATCAGAAGATTTACCTTCACTCTTTAGCCTTCGTTCCTCAGAGATAAGTTTGTTCGCTACGTCTCCAAAGCATATGGTTGAACTCCCATGCATCAAGATTGGCTTCATGTGCGCATAGGAAGATGGTAGGGACCAGATGAGTCTAAAACCTTTGTCTTCTTCATCAATCTTTACTCCAATCGACTCTAATTCTGAAACTATACCATTGAGCACTCCCAGATGATCAGAAATTTTCGTACCTTCAGTCATACGCAGCATGTGAAAATGCTCCTTCAGGTAGAACCGGTTGCAGACGCTACTTGATTGATATAATTCTTCAAGCCTCTCCCAGAGTTCTTTCGCTGAATATGTTCCATGAATATTTGCAAGAACATTCTTGGCTAGGCACAATCGTATCGCACTCGCAGCTCTCTCATCCAAATCCTCCCAATCATCATCGCTCATCTTAGAATTCACAGAACTAGTACTAGCCTTTTCTTTACTTGAATCTCCAGAGCCTTCAGGGTTCGCAGGGTTTGACCTGCCCTTCAACGCCTTGTGTAAACCATGTTGGATTAATATATCTTTGACTTGAATTTGCCACAAGCCAAAGTTCATCTTTCCGTCGAACTTTTCAATATCGAATCTCATCATCCTTGCCATAAGTTTGTTAAGACCACTACCAAGCAACCGGGGCTCTGATACCAATTGTTAGAGAATTTTGGGTCGCGGAAGCGTTGCCGGATAGAATACAAACAAGCACAATAACAAAGAAAAGATAAGATGAAGAGAAGTAATTTAAATCCAAACACACACAACACAAGAATTTACGTGGAAACCCAAATCAGGGAAAAAACCACGGCTGTCAGGACGACAAGAGAAAGTTCCAATATGTAGTAAATTGTTACAACCACACACTCAGGTTCTCTCTCTAAATTATACCCCAAACCCAATTACACCCAATGCTCACTTTGAGATCTCTCTAGTGTTTGCTCTTTTGCTCCACCACTCTCAGGTGTTTTTCACACACTAATAACCTAGTTATTATGGTCTATTTATATGTATTACAGGGAGTTTAAATTAACAAGGAAATCTATCTCCTAGTCATACAAGAATACTTGTTCCATATAAATACTATTTCCTATTTAAGACAAGTCTTATTTCAAGGAGAAATCTTTTTCCTATTCGAACTTTAAGAAGCAACCTATTTCCTCTTCCAAGAATATTTCCTGATTCGACGCATGCTTGTGATTAACTACGATTCAAGTTGCAGTTGGCCACCCGCTTCCTAAACCGTGTTGAACTTGACCACTCAGAAAACCGTGATCACTATGCGCCTCATCTCGTCGACCGCTGTCGGTACCGCTGCCATGACCACAGCGATCACGCAGCGGTACAAGCTGGAGTTGAACCGCTGCCGTAGCGCTACCAAACAATTGGCAGCGGTGTCCTACCGCTGCCGTTACCGCTGCCGAAGCCACAGTGGCTTGGCAGCGGTTTTGGCTGTTCTCCGCTTCTTCAGTTTATCTCGTCTTTCAAGCCTCCCTCAAACATAACCTCATACTCCCAAACGCTCTCACGTCTCCAGGAAGTCTTCGCATTGCTAAATCGGGTTTGGTATCCATTGGTAATTCAAGCCATATCCAACACCTCCCTGTTCCAGGTACTCCAACTGAAGTTCTTCTCCAGAGGATGTCCAATTCGGAAAGCTACCTGAAACGTAAATCGGATTATGTTCAAGAACCGATCTAAAAAACAGGCTTGGAATCAATATGGAAGGTGTTCGCTGACATTGGAGAAGTGGGAATGACATGGAATCCTTATGGAGGAAAAATGAGCGAAGATTCCAGAGACAGAAACAGCATTCCCTTACAGAGCTGGAAACATATTTAAAGTACAGTATTCTGCGACTTGGAAACAAGGAGGAGTCGAGACCACTAATCGTTATTTAAATTCGACAAGAAGTCTATATGACGCTATGACTCCTTATGTCTCCAAGAAACCAAGAGAGGTATTTCTCAACTATCGTGATATTGACATTGGTTCCAACTCAAAGGGTACGTATCAAGAAGGAAGAATATATGGAATAAAGAATAATTTTGATAGATTGGTGCGTGTGAAGACTATGTTTGATCCTGATAATTTCTTCCAATATGAACAGAGTATTCCAACAAGTCCATCATAAGGAAACAGGAAAGTGATTGATCAAACGCCGATTAGGTTTGTCCATATCCAACAATAAAATGTCATTTCACTATATTCTTGTTGGTGTTAGATAAAATTAATATTTTCCTTTTTATGTTTTTTTTTTATTTTAAACTACAAATATAAGAATTGAGGGGAAAGATATGACTTGAACCCACAACAATATGTCAGGATACGAATAAGGTTTACCATCGAGTTATTTAACGGTAAGGAATTTAACATTGAGTCGTCACAGCTTTTTCTTGTTTAAAATTGATTCTTTGTATATGGCATAGTGAATGACTATTAATAATTAATATTATTAAATAGCTATTTCTTCTAGTCTGTTGTAAAACTAAGAATAAATAACAAAGAAATAAAGTGAGATGAGAGAAAAATCAGAGACACGAGAGAGAGAGATAACTTAGATTTGTATTGATATTAGGTGAGAGCATTATCAGCTGATCAACAACATTCAATGGAAAAACCCAAAACATATATATAGGCAACTCTTTACTTAATGGTGAAGTTTACCAAAGGGAAAAAGCATCAGCTGATGCAAGTGGAGAGGGGCGGTGGTGAAGCAAGTGGAGAGCTATCAAGTGGGCAAGTGGTGGAGATATTTGGGGAGAAATTATGTGAGATATTTGGGGAGATATTATGGGGAGATATTTGTGTGATATTTGTGTGTATAACATGTGGTAAATCCACATATATTATAACACCCCCCCTTGGATTTATACCACATGTATTAATTTTCTAAGGAAAAACTCAATGGGATAAAACCTAAGTAAAATATATACAATGATCTCCTGGATCTTATGATGTTAGACGTTCTCAAAACTATCTCGTTAAAAACCTTGTCAGGAAAACCCAATGGGATAAAACCTGATCGAAGGGAAAAAGAGTATAGTGTACATATGTCCGTTCTGAACTTTGCTCCCCCTGATTGTCTCGTTAAAAACCTTGTCAGGAAAACCCAGTGGGATAAAACCTGATCAAAGGGAAAAAGAGTACAATGCAAATATAACAATAGTTAATGTTTTCTTCAAAACATTTCTCACATTTATACTTTGCTAGGAAAAACCCAGTGGGATAAAAACCTGAGCAATAATATCCATTGATCTGTCGGATCAAAGTAATATTAATGATCTTTTGGATCAAAGTAATATATATACGATGATTAGCAAGATCAAAGTAATATTTACAATGATATTTTGATCAAAAATAACATATATACGATGTATATTGAATCAATGTAATATTTATGATGATTTGTGGATCAAATGATTTTGGGTGTGCTTAGAGAATTGCCTCATTAAAAACCTTATCAGGAAAACCCAATGGGACGAAAAACCTGATTGAAAGGGAAAAGAGTACAATGCACATATGCTCCAATATAATTAATATAATTCATTTGATATGCTCCCCCTGATGGGACGCTCCCCCTGATAAAAATTCATTTTAAAACAATCTTCTAGATTGCTAAAGTGGGGTATACAGATGTTTATTTCATGAAATGAAATAGCATCATAAATGATTGGAGGGAGTATAAGCAAAGACTTGCTTTATGGAGTAATATCCACATGGAATTTTTTTTTTTTTTTTTTTTCAGAATCTTTTCAACATATTCTGATTGATGGACAAACATTCCATTTGATATATGCTCGACATTCAGATCGAGACCATATTTCCTTTCCCATGTCTTTCATTTTTAAACTCATTTACCAAAAATTCAAGAGTTTTCAAGAGCTCTCAAGAGCTCCCCAGGAGCTCCAATTAAATTTATATCATCAACATATGTTGTGAATATAGTAAATTCGAATTCTGATTTCTTTGCGAAGACACTTGGGTATATAATATAATTATTATACCCTTATTTTATCAGATATTCACTGAGACGGTTATACCACATCCATCCAGATTGTTTTAATCCATATAAGGATTTTTGTATGTTCATCAAATACAGATTACGAGATCTCGATTTACATGCTTCTAGCATTTTAAATCCTTCTGGGATTATAAATATCTGCATTGAGTGAATCATATAGATAAATTATTATTACGTCTGAAGACGCATTTCAAGCCTTTCAAAGGCAGCCAATTTTATCAAAAATTCGGAACGTAATCGTATTCATCAATAGTGAATACCAAGTTTCTGTAAGAAACCTTGTATTACGAGTCGTGCCCCATATCTCACGATCTCGTTTTTCTCATTACGTTTCCGTATAAAGACCCATTAGTATCCAACTAATTTGACATCTCCAGGTGTCTGGAGTACTATTGGTCTAAATACTTTATGTTTGATATATGAAGTCAATTCTTCTTGAATTGCTTCTTTTCACTAAGGCCAATCATGCCTTTTGTATACAATCATTGATATTATGAATATCATAATTATCATTTATAATTTCAGTAGCGCTACTGTGTATAAAAGTACATCATCAATGATTGTTTCTTTATGATTCCACATTTCTCTCATATGATTTATAGAAATTTTCTTAATTTCAATATACTTGAATCTCTGTTGAGATTTCTTCCATTACAATAGATTTAGTCATTTCATAGACTAGTATAGAAATTTTCTCAATTTCAATATACTTGTATCTCTGTTGAGATTTCTTCCATTTTCAATGGATTTAGTCATTTCATAGACTTGTGTCTCATTAGATATATCAGACTCTTTCAGAGTTGATTTAGAGAAAGTGGATTTATTTATAACTCGAGTTTTGTTTACATTAGGATCCTGATAACAATACATTTCAAAAGGTTCATAAGCTTATAATATGCATCAGATGATTTATTTGTTGTCATTTACTATGATCATTCTTTAAGAACAATCACCCGGCCGGGGTTAATGAGATGACAACTTATAAAATCTTGTTACCTTTAATATATCAAGTAACAGATTAATAATTATCTGATGATTAATTATCTTTCGTATTTGAGTGATACAAAGATTTGAAATGAGACACATTTATATATAGAGAACCGAACTGATATCTCTATTTTGTATAAGAGTAGCTTTTCATTTACTCTTTCTGGAGAAACTTTCCATTTGGAAATTAATCAATATAATGATATATAGATTGTGTATAAAAATATAAACTCTCAGAAGTATAAAATTTAAACTTTAAATGATCTAATAGAGATTAATTAAAATCAAAATTAATCTCATAATGATATATAATTCTTATCTTAGATCATGCCAGAGATGAAATATGGCGATATATTACACAATCAAATATCTTTAAAATGTGAGCAATTCAATTACCAATTACAAGTTGTAATGGTAAATACCAATGATAGGTAGTGAGTCATAGATGAATGCATCAACATGTAATATAGAATGTCCCATATAGAAATTGGTAAATGAATAATAAAGTTCTCATAATTACCTGGAGACATTTTGATAATTGATTCCGCTCATCCATTTTGATTTTGTGTATATGCGAAAAATGGATGTTGAACATCGATCTCAACTGGAGACGTTTGATAATACATAAACATGTGATCATCTCGTAGATGCATCAACTAGAACCATAAAATAATGAAAGAGTTCTTTTGGTGGATGAATATGTCCACATATATCCTCTTGAATGATAAGGATTCAAAACCAACTTTATAATGAGATGGTTTATTTGGTGGATGAATATATCCACATATATCCCCTTTTCTGATCAGCAATATAATCCAGCTGATAAATCACACAACTTTTCTATAATGAGTTTCTGGCCTGAATCATGCACAGATATTAAGCACAGATATTAAACACTCATTTTTATTCATAGTTTTAATATGACATTAATAAAGTTATACACAATTTAATACCATTTGGTAATAAGATTGTGGCTCTTCTAGAGCATTTAATTAGATCCGCTGGATCTGATATGGTATTAACCTTATATGCTTTTGAACTAAACATATTTCTTTATGTTGTTCTTTAAATAATATCAAGTATCATTGATACATAATTGAGTATTGTTTGATAACAATATCGTGGCTCTTCCAGAGCTTTCTATCAGATCCGTTGGACCTGATACATAATTTAGTATTGTTTGATAACAATATCATGGCTCTTCCAGAGCTTTCTATCGGATCCATTGGACCTAATACATCAATAACATTTGCTCTCAGCAAAGTCGAACTCATAAAATATTTATGACTCTGCAGAATTATATGAGTCGTTGCACTCTCAGTAAGACATATTTTTCCTTCTAGGAATTTTATGGACATTATTTGTAATGTCATTTTATATCTCATGTGAAATGATAATAATCTCACATCATCCTGTTGGATGTGTATGAAGTGGATAAAATATTATTTCCAATTTCATTATATGTTAGGATCTTAAACCTCGTTTATAATACTCACAACATCCTGTTGGATGTGTAAATCCTTTTTCTGAATATTGCTCTTCATGAGTATCAAGCATGTATGAAATGGATAAAATATTATTTCCAATTTCATTAAACTTTAGGATCTTAAATCATTTTATGATACTCACATCATCCTGTTGGATGTGTATGAAATGGATAAAATATTATTTCCAATTTCATTATATATTATAATAGGATCTTAAATCATTTTATGATACTCATAACATCCTGTTGGATGCGTAGATCCTTCTTTGAATATTGCTCTTCATGAGCATCAAACGTGAATCAAATGGATAAAATATTATTTTCAGTTTCATTATACGTTACGATCTTAAATCTCTTTTATGATACTCACATCATCCTGTTGGATGTGTATGAAATGGATAAAATATTAATTCCAATTTCATTATACGTTTAGGATCTTAAATCCCATTTACAATACTTACAACATCCTGTTGGATGTGTAAATCTTTTTTCTCAAATGAATGATATGTAAACATATCACTTTATATATATGAGATAAGATAAAATAAATCATGGATCATATTAATTTTTCAAACTTCCGGTTCGACCATGAACTGTATAAGTTCATATATAAAATCCAGAAAACTTCAGATTCTGATTTGATTTGAAATCCCAGGTTCCAAATAATGAAGTATGGCATTCATGAATATAACACTGGATCCAGAACTCCAGGTTCTCATCGATTTTCAATACCGTGCCGTATGGCATTCATGAATATAACACTGGATCCAGAACTCCAGGTTTTCATCGGTTTTCAAAACCGTACCGACTTAAATATCATAATTCCAGAAACTTTAAGTTCTGGTTCGTCGGTCTAGCCAATCTCATATGTTTAGTAAATAAACAGTTCCAGAACGGTATATATGTTCTGTAAATAACAATTCCAGGAGGCTGAGCTCACCTGTTATGTTCCGTAAATAAACAGTTCCAGAACGGTATATATGTTCTGTAAAAACAATTCCAGGAGGCTAAGCTCACCTGTTATGTACCGTAAATAAATAGTTCCAGAACGGTATATATGTTCTGTAAAAACAATTCAAGGAGGCTCAGCCTACCTATTTATGTGCATAAAAATAAACAATTCCAGGAGGCTCAGCCTACCTGTTATGTACATAAAAATAAATCCAGAACTATATATATATGTTCCGTGGACGGCACAGCCATCTGATATACGAAAATATATACAGATCCAGAATATTGGGATTAAAGAGAATAAATTAGTAAATCACCTATCATGGGATCCTTTTTACCTATACGCAATCGTGCTAGAGATTTGGATCTTTCATCGCTCCTGAAAACAGAGTTAATAAAGCTTGAATAAGTCAAAACAGAACTTACAAGCAGAATTAGCTTAAACTGATGGCACGGTTGCGTCCGGAACGGTCGAAATAGCTGGAAATAGGTCCGAGTCAGTTGAAAACGGGTGAAAATTTCACTGAGTTTGGTTGAGTTGACTAACGGAATATTCTGTTAGACTAACGGAATATTCTCTGATGATAACGGAATATTCCCTGTCTTGTGACGTGGCGCTGACGAGGCGCATCGCTGACGTGTCGCTGACATAGCGCTGGCGTGGCACTGACATGGCGATGACATGGTGCTGACGTGGCGATGACGTGGCGCTACAGTGTCGTCTTCTCCCTTGAAAATTGCAGAAAAATTCTGGAAAAATTTTCAGAGTTGACCGAACTTTGACCGAAGCTATAGAGTTCGTTAGTGCTCCGTTTTAGATGCGGTCAGTGGCGTTGGAATCGTATTTCCGAGATGAACACAACGGTATCATCCGAACAATGATTCGAGCACTTCGAAATTTCTGGACTCGATTTAAACCAAAGCTAAAACTCTCAAGAACACTTCCTGTTCACTTGCCTAGCCTAGTCTATAATCGTGCTGATAATGTGTTGTAAAACTAAGAATAAATAACAAAGAAATAAAGTGAGATGAGAGAAAAATCAGAGACACGAGAGAGAGAGATAACTTAGATTTGTATTGATATTAGGTGAGAGCATTATCAGCTGATCAACAACATTCAATGGAAAAACCCAAAACATATATATAGGCAAACTCTTTACTTAATGGTGAAGTTTACCAAAGGGAAAAAGCATCAGCTGATGCAAGTGGAGAGGGGCGGTGGTGAAGCAAGTGGAGAGCTATCAAGTGGGCAAGTGGTGGAGATATTTGGGGAGAAATTATGTGAGATATTTGGGGAGATATTATGGGGAGATATTTGTGTGATATTTGTGTGTATAACACATGTGGTAAATCCACATATATTATAACATAGTCAACATATTTTTGTTGACTCAAGAATTGTATACAAAATGGCAGGAGCCAGGTGGCATTTTAATTCACATAAACCTTTCATGAATCCTTTTCTCAAACCCCGTCTTAGAACATTAGCAACCCATAAAGACTTTCTAGATCTCATACTTTTATATATGAATTTTCATGAATATATTTTCCATCATTATTACCATTTTCTTCTATGTAGGTGGATAAAATTGAGCGCTGGCTGCTTATAATTATATTGTTATTTCCATTGCAATTTAATGGAAGATAGAAGATTCTAACAGACACATGGCCTCTTGCCATGGTGATAGATCTTTCCTTTGGAAACACCACCATCCAAGATCGAGGCCCAGTGTCTGCATGGTTTAAGGCCAATTTTCCTATCATTGGTGTGGGTGTTGTCCCACTTATGTGTGGGTGCTCTCTCCCCTCTTGTGGGAGTGTCAGTCTGGACTGTGCTTGTAGAGCCCAATCTTGTCGATCCTGGCAGTTGTTGTTGTAATAAAAAAAAAAAAAAAAAGATTCTTACGGAGACCAAAACAAATATTTGAAATTGACAATAAAGAAATTGAAACAAAATAATAAAGGTAGTTATATATATAGATTTTCTATTATCAGTTCGAACTGACAATAAATATATCAAGACGAAGAATGTGAATCACTAAATTTACATACTTTGACTCAAAGTGTATACACTTGTCAAAACTTCTCCATAATCTACGGTCCACATTCTTCATCCTGACAATATATATATATATATATATATATATATATATATATATATGTGGTTTTTGACATAAGTAAGTAGAATCCAAAAATAACTCTTATACCGACAAAATGAGATTGATCTCAAGGGCGAAATTTGGCCAAGCAGGAATAAAAAACAAAAAAAGAATTATAGTTTGGTCCTTATTTTTTAAGAAAATCTCACTTTTTTACCCCACTTAGATGTATTAGGATCTTTTGTTCTTATCTTTTTAAAAATACATTAAATTGGTTCTTTAGTTTAGTCAACCGTTAGTCAAAGTTAACCGATTCAGGGTAAAATGGTACTTTTAGTCATGTTTTAATGTTTCGTGACATGTGGTATTTTTTTATATAATATTAATTTTGTAAATATAATTTATTTTATATAATATTAATTTGTAAATAAAATCTTTTTTTGCTAACATCACTTCAAATGGGTTCAAAAATTAAATAGCACTTTTTGGGGGAGGGCTTGTGCAAATAACACCACTTTAATAAGTCTTGTTTTAATAGCACCAAAATAGGTGGTGAGACCAAAATACCCCCACTTACTCTTTTCCTTTGTATTTTTTTCTCGAAAATTCGAGACTTATTTATAGTTTTGAGACTTATTAGGTTAAATTCGAGACTTATTTTACAAATTCAAGACTTATTCATGATTTTTTGAGACTTATTAATGCGTTTCGAGACTTAATTCAAGTTTGTTCAGGACTTATTCTGTTCGACCTCATCAATGGTGACAGTGACGATCCGACGATGGCGCCGGTTGACTCCGGAGATAGTTGGATCTGGAAGATCGAACGAACCAAGTTCGTTGGCACCATCGGTTTTCTCAGATTCGCGATGGATCGTCATAGATCGGACGATGAAGATTCACGACGGTTTGGGTTTCATTTCATTTCTCTCTCTACACAGCTCGAAAATGTAAACGAACACTTCAGTTACAATGATTGGCACTCGACGAACATTTTCCCGATGGTTTTGTCGGTCAACTCAATAATTGGCGGTGGCATCTCCATTGAAGCTCCATCAATGGAGGTTTTGGAAAAAGGAAGAAGAAAGAAGGTGAAGGAAGGACACATAAGAGAAAAGAAAAGAAGCTGGGGGGTATTTTTGTCCAAATTCCATTTTTAGTGCTATTAAAACAAGAGTTATTAAACTGTGATAGTTGTACAAGTCAAAATTGAAAAAGTGCTATATACCCCTATTTCCTCCACTTCAAATTTGGGTTAGATAGTGATTTAGATCTTAGTTCCGATTTTGATCAGGTTAACCATTTAATTGTTAAAAAAAATAAAATAGCCCATTTAATCTGCATATTGTAACAATAATAATGTAAAAAATATTAATGTAATTAAAATAAATAATTATGCAATAGTGTGAAATTAGATGTATGAATTAGCTGGTTAAGAAAAATAAATGAAAACTAAAATTAAAAGAAATAAGAAAATTGTTATAAAAATAGTGGCTTCTACCATACACTTAAAAGATCTCACTTCGTGGACAAATGTCACTATTGTATGGATTTCCAATTTCCACCACATAAATCACTCACACTAGAATGTGTGTCATAAACTCATCACACACGTGGAAAAGAAGCAATCACTCATTTCTAGCTTAATGCCTAAGTCTTTAGTGTGAAATTACAATAAGCCCCCCTTTGATTGTTTGCCTATATATATATATATCATTCTATTGTAAATGTTTGGTTGTTGAATCAGATGACTTAATATCAATACAAAGCTAAAAGCTCTCTCTATCTCTATCTCGTGTGTCTCTCTCATCTCTCATTTTATTTCTTTATTTATTATTTAATTTTTTACAACACGTAATCAACACGAGCGTACGTAAGTAAAAAGGATTCCCTTGATGGGTGATTTACTCACATCTCAATATTCTGGATCTGTATATATTTCCATATACAAGATGGCTTATGCCGTCAACGGAACATATATATATATAATATAGTTTTGAATTTATTCATTTATTCTCTTTAATCCCAATATTATGGATCTGTATATATTTTCGTATAAAAGATAGCCTATGCCGTCAATGGAACATATATATATAGTTCTGGATTTATTTTTACGCACATGACAGGTGAGCTTAGCCTCCTGGAATTGTTTTTACAGGACATATATGATGGATAAAATCGTGTTATAAAAACCTAACTCGCAAATGCACGAATCGTGAGATAAGTACAGCGACAAGTAGGGATCGTTCCCACGAAGAAAAGCGATTTACTGATTAAACTAGTTGTAATTAAAGCTAAGCAATTAATAGTATCCAGAGATTTTGATTGAATGATTGATTTAGAACAAAATTATCTAAGAAAGCAATTAACGAGAATATATGAATGTGATCAAAAGGAGAGAGGACTAGGTCATCAATGCTCCCCAACTATGTTTACTCAATGTTTCGAATTGACTTTGACAAAAGATGTAACTCAAATTAAGGATTCATTCTTAAATTAGATATGATTGTTACCGTATGATCCTGGGATGAATCAAGTGTTCTCAATTATAATTTACCCATAAATTAATGGCGCAAACTACAACCGAGAACCCATTAAGTGCAAGAACCAATGAACCAAAACCTACTTGCATAAATCAATGTTAAGATCAGTTTTACCCATTCAATTGAATATTAATGAAGGTTACATGTAAATCAACACTCCAAACTTAATTGTTTAATTATCAAAAACCCTAAATTCATGTCAGCGTATGACCATGCATTAACACAAATAAAGAATTAAGACTTATAATGAATTGAATGAATCAAAACTTGAATTAAGAAAATATAGTCAATTCTAACAAAGAGTATTCATAGAGGTTCACATTGACTCCCTAGTATGGAGTTAGTTACACATATTAGAAACAACAAGACAAGAGAAAGAAAAGATAAAACCCATTGAAAAGCTTCAACAAATTCTTCAAATCCTTGATGTTGGAATCTCCTTCGTCTTCGAATCTTCTATGCGTAAGATGAATGAGGGAATTTTGTGTGATGGGTGTGTTTTGTGTTCCAAAGGATAAGCTTGTATCTGAAAGAGAGCGAGAGAGCGCCAGAGAGAGCCAAAACCTATTAATCTCTCAATATATATAGGCTCCCAAATCCCAGATGTGAAAAGACGCCTTATGTTAGATGGAGTAGCCAAACCGTTGCCATTACCGCTGCCATAGCCGTAGCGGTATAGGCAACGGTCTTCACGCTTGACGGACAAACGCTGCGGCTTTGAGAGCGGTCTTGCAACGGTCAAGGCAACGAACACTACTGATGTTGGAACGCTGCTAACCCGCTGCCAATTAATTAGGAGCGGCTTTGATAGCACTTTTTGGCCTTTTGCTAGAAAGTCCCTAGAATATTTTGAAATAGCACTTTTTGCCTAATATTCTTCAAACTGTTCAGCTGGATCCAAAATCCTGAAAATGCTCACACACACACATTAAATCCCAAAAGGACTCGAGAAACAAGCAATTGATTGGAGGAATGGGGATAAAAAACATATACAATAACTGACTGATCAAATATCCCCAAACCTATCTTTTGCTAGCCCTCGAGCAAAACTAAGAAAACAAAACCTAAAAACTAAACTAGAAAACATAAATCCTAACAAAGCCACTTTCATAAGGAACACGATAGCATTGAGCAAATGCTACAAGCCTTTAAACCTCTAGGTGTCCTTAGAGGAGGAGTTTCGTCTCCTGAGGGTTTACAGCTATGATACCCATAAACATATCCTGCGACAACCGGTCATCCAAAATACAACAATATGTGCTTATGTTGAGACAATGCATGCATAAGCCAATAAGTAAAGACTAATATTTAGTCACAGATCTGAAAACATTGCTCAATTTTTAGTGAAAAGCCCAAGCTCAAAACATTCTAGCTTCCAGGACACATCGTCAAAAAGCCATAGATATAATTCGCCTCGACTCTAATTCTCACAAGATATCTCTCATTAGTTCACACAGAACCTAGGTAAAAACACTCATCAAGCATGCGATTGGAAGTTATGCACAAGAAAAATTTGAATTATTATCGCATATAGATATATCAATGAAAGAACACTTGATATGGAAGCAAAAGATCTCATGAAAAGAATCAAACATTATGAACAAGATAATCACATATCAAAATTCTACTATCATAGCAAGGATAACTAGCAGATCAAATAGACTTCATTCAGGTTGTAATGGGGCCATTGGGTGAAGGTTAAAAAAGAATGGAAAATTGGAATTCAAAACCTAGGATCATACCATGAGAGTCTTCTATTACCTTTTCGGCTTAGCACAAGTCTCATGGTTCCCTTTTCAAGTGGAATGACACCACTTATTAATTAATTCCTCAGAATTCTCCTTTCTCCCTCTTTGCCATCTTCTTTGAATAGATTCAAACTTGCAGCCTTCATTTGACTTTATCACGCCCCTTTACATTCTATTCTCTGATTCTATCAACACACTTTGTTTATTTATTTATTTATTTTTGTGAATCAATAAGAGATTACAACTATTGTATTACTTTCAGCTTCAGAACTTTTGGATTGAATGCAGCTATTCGTTGATTTTAGCAGCAATTTATGCACACAGTCACGTGCAAAAATAGTACATCCTCTTCACTCTTCTCAAAGTATGATCCCAAGCTATAAGGTATGGCTAAATCATTGGCTTATTTGGGTTGCATTTAATGTGGTGAAGAAAGAAAAAGGCAATTAGTGTTTGGCTTCAAACAGGGCTATGGAGCACACACATATAGGTAGGAAATATTTAAGGCCTTTTAAGTAGCTAAAACACACATAGTCTATATCACTTCCACTGGTTCATCTTACTCAAGATCAAAATGCAACATGCGAATTCTTTTATGATGATCATTCTATAATGCTCAATGTACAACCTATAGAGATTGAATATAATGTTAATGTAAGGTTCCCATTTGTTGATTGGCTCATTTCGTGGACAAACCACTTGTTAGGGATTCTTTGTAAGGGTAGCTTAGATGTTGTTGTTATTGCTCAAGCCCTTTGAAGACCTCATCCTTGATAAGCACCGAAGGTAAATCTCTATGTGCTTACTTGTCTTGAAGAGATAGTTGCACACACTCACAACTCATGCAAATGTTTAATCCTTGTATGTTGTGTGTCTTATTTATGTGCTTTAATGTTCATTAACATCTCTTCTTGCATGTTAGTTTGATTGCATCTTGCATATCCAATTGCCTTGTCATGCTTAGACTTAGGATTGCATTTTTGCATTGGGCGCTCCCAAAAGCGCTCTACAAAAGCGTTGTACGAACAGCCCCCTTCGAGCGCTGTATAGACCTGATCGATTTAATTCGGTCGCTGTACGGGCGCTGTACAAAGCGCTGTACAGGGCTCTGTACGTACAGCGCCCCTCTGTTTTCCCGAGAGAACAGAGCAGGGGCGCTGTACAGAAGTGCCCTACGTACAGCGCCCAAGGCAAAATGTGAGGCAAACTTATCAAAACGACCACACTTTGGTTTGGCCTCCTATATATATGCCACTTTGACTTTAGGTCAATTAAGAGAGTTCATATTCAGATTTCATACTTAGGATATTTTTCAAAGAGAAGAAAAATTCCAAGAACTCATTTTTAATTACTCAAACACTTTTTCATGATCATCATCATCATCTAGCATCATCTTTGATCTTCTAGATGTCATCTTGCATGGATTCTTCATCATACTTTGCTTGGTAAGCTTTTCACTAATATCTTACATATTTTGTGTTTCTCTTAACAAGCAATCTCAATTAATTACTTGTATGTTATTTTATATACTTTGAATACAAGATTGAGATTAGTGTGATGTATGTTTGAGATGTTGTTTTGTGCTAGCAAATTAGGTTTTGTGCTTAATCTTGATTAGCTAAACTAATTGACATGTCATTTAGTTTGTAATATCTAGGATTGCTTTAATTGCAAATTCATCATCTTAGATAAGCATATAGGGTTTCCCTTGCTCTATGTTGCATTTGGATATCCATATATTCACTTAGGGTTGTATTCTCTTCATAGAGAAAGTAAGTCTTGTGTGTAGCTTCCGGGATTAGGTTGCTTAGATCGCAAGCAAATTGGACTAGGTTCACTCATACCGGGATTAGGTAGGTGTGTGATTACTTCCGGGATTAGGTTGTAATCGTTTTACACATTTAGTGGATTCGAGGTTCGAGTGTGGCTTACTTACTAGCCCGTGGTTTTTCCCGTGAGGGTTTCCACGTAAAAATCAAGTGTTATTTAATTTCTGCATTTTATACTTGATTTATTGCTTTATCTAGTTAGGGGTAATTTCGTAATTTTGACTTAATACGAAAAATTGGGTAATAAGCTTAAAATCTATTCACCCCCCTCTAGATAGTTTTATACACACCGTGCTATAATTTGTTTCAGTTAAGAACCTACCAAGTGTTTAAAGAGTAGAAACAACAGGACCCTCATAGTATGTCATTTATATACGTTTTTTTTGTTTAGTGAACTCACAAGGGCAGTCTCCACTATTAATCATGGCAATTCAACTCAGCATTCTATCCATTATCATATCAAAAGCATGTCATAATTTTTGAAAAATGCAATGTATTACCCTAAATGGCAAGATGTTAGTGTAAACTCATTGATTAATGCACATCATCTCTAAGGCACACATCGAAGTGTCTCGTCTTGAAAGATGCAGGAATGACAGACTCTAAAAACAAAACAAAAAATTTGACTCAAAAACAAACTATCACACCCCCAAACCTAAATCCAACATTGTCCTTAATGTTATGAAATCAAAGCACACGACAAATAGGAAAATTCCAAGGCAAAGCAATAAAGACACAAAATAAAATAGCAGAAAGTAATCATAATAAATTGAATTCACAAAGTAAATCCCGAATACCACAATTTAAAATGAAAGAAAGAAAAGAAAATAAAAGAAAATAAACGAGAAAAGAAACATATCCTTCTATAGACTCAGGTCCGTCTACAGCGCCTCTAGCGGCCATCATCTCTTTGCTGGCTCGGGCCAGGGTCAAGGCTGTCACCTCCACACTGTGGCTGTGTGTCTACCATGTTGGCATATAACTCTCAGGCTAAGGTGATGTTGGCATTACAGGGCCGACGCACATACCATGCCCATCCTCTGGTCTCAACAGTAGCAGGTATCGGTGTCTCTCCTAATTCCTCCACAGCTATACCCCTTTCCAGAATGAAATTCCGGGTCTTCTTCACCCTATCCTTGTACTCCGGATGACCTTTGAATTGATGTTCAACCGGCCTCTTGTCTCGTCTTCTGCTAGGATCCGATGGAACATGACCTACTACCGTCCTCGCCATAGCTGGTTAATAAACAAGCAAACAAGCAAGTTACAAACCCGAATGGGATAGTGATATTTAACAAAATTTCAATAGCATTCCGGTAGTACAAACAATAAACCTTGTGCCTACTTTGCACAACTCCATTTCTTCAGACATTCAAAACAAACAACACATCACAGTTTATAGACTAGCAATTGTTGTACAATGTCAATTATAAATTCTCATGTAATTACTAGCTCTATATTTTGAAAATTATTAGCACAAAATCACTTCCACCTATTGCCTACACCATAAGCAATCAACAAGGAACACATGCAATGGACTAAATTCGTCCCAAACCCGAAATCCCCAATTTTGGCCTTATAAACCCTAAATCAATCTGTTAACCGCCTTTTTTGGCAGGGGTCCAAAGAAGAATTTTCCATCCATACCAAGGTCATTTGATTGTTGAAAGAATGAACCCAGGGTACTAAGGATCTCGCTACCACACTATCCCAGTACCCCGCTACTGCATGATCCATGATACATAGTATCCCGATGTCGTGCCACAAAGGTATCTCGGTACCCCATACCCCGTACTCGGTACCCCGTACCCCGCACCTGGTACCCTGTACCCGGTACCCGGTACCTGGTACCTTGTACCCCGTACCATGGTTCCTACCCGGATCAGTCCTCCGAGCACCTCCCGACCTCCTAGCATAGAAGGCGTCAGCAAGGGAGGTCTTAATACACCATCTGCCATATTACCAAGAAAGAGCTAGACCACGCCATAATGATAGCAGCATGCAGTAACACACAATTAATGATAAAACAGTCAACTTTATAATGGCCATTCACCACGCCATTAATGAGAGATCAGTCAACTCTTTAATGGCCATTCACAATGCCATTAAATGAGAAATCAGTCAACTCTTTAATGGTCATTCACAACGCCATTAATAATAGAATATTCAACTCAATCAAGGCCAAATCATTGTTCCTATAATTGTGGATTGATTGACTAAATTCATGGAGTGGGCAACAAGAATTAGAACCTATAAATATGACAAGGTTCTTTATTGAAAGGGGATCTTCAGCTTCTTTTTCTTTTCTACTGATTTCAGAAAAGGGCCTACGTCCGCCTATTATTGTAAGCTCTCAGGAGCACTTATGTTATATTATTCTCCTACTTGTGTAAGCTCCCCAGAGCATGCCTTATTGATAAATATATAAAGGCTCTCTCTCCACCGGATACTACTTAGGGGTTTTTTAGCATATGATCATACGTGATGCTTTTTCCCCCTAGGTCAGTCCACCTTCTACTAAAAAAATTGTCATCCTCCCTTTTATCTCTTTTATTATGCATATATGTGAGTTAGATTCTGACCCCGCTGGCCCGAGCTCTCTTATCCATCCATTCGCATGACATGCCACAATAAAAAAGGATCAAAGCCCTCACACCATCATGGGAACCCCAAGCGCCAAATCTTTTCCATATGCTTGAAGCCCCGAAGGGCGGGATGATTTTTTTTCCTACCTATTGCACCTTACTCTGGATATTTCACCCGTACGAAACCATGGTACCTAGAGGTACCTACCCTGCTGCAGCCTACCAGGTAGCAGTTTGAGGGTGTTAATTGAAATTCCTCACCTAGAGCGAATTTTTGGTTAACACAATCAATTGAAAAACTAAATATGGGACAAGGGGATGGGAACACACAATTATTGGCAATATATAACACAAAATCAAAATAGAATAAGAGTGAAGTGCATACCTGGGTGATGGAAGCGACCGGAATTGAAGAGAGGAGAAGAGGGAAGAAAAATTTTGAAAAGAGAGAAAGAATGACAGCGACAAGCTCTCGCTGAAACTGGGCTTTTTATAATTAGGGCATGACCGCTGCCATTACCACTGCGAAAGCCGCAGCGGTTTGTGTAGCGGTATTCTCCTATTGGGCGGCCAACCGTCAGATGTGAAACACACAGTTTCACTTTGGTACTGCTGTGGCCACATCGGTTTGCCCAGTTTGAACCGCTCTCAATTAATTCACAGCAGTATGGCAGCGGTTTGAGGATAATAGGTACCGCTGCCACTACCGCTCCCTCACCCACAACGCACATGGCAGCGATTTGCCCAGTGAAATTCGCTGTCCAATCGCTGCTAATTAATTGGCAGCGGTATTGGAAGCGGTGTCTTCTGTCCTAAAACCGCTTCCAATACTGCTTCCAATTACGTTGCGAGCATGACAGCGGTTGGACCTTACTTGCATATTATTATTATTATTATTATTATTTATTAAAACAACACCCCTAAACCTGCATTTAAGCAAGGGGAACACTAATTTAAGACACAACAAAAGCAAAGTGAAAGGAAAAATATCTGGGTGGGTTGCCTCCCACCGAGCGCTTTATTTAACATCTGGGCAAGATGCACATGGGTCTTACGGCTCATGAAGCATGGAAGACCCAATGAACACAGCCTCGGACATACTCAGGTAAGGCTTAAGCCTCTGTCCATTAACTTTGAAAGTACCATTGTTTCGAAAATTCTGAAGCTCGATGGCCCCATGAGGAAATACCTTAGTTACTCTAAACGGACCAGCACACTTTGATTTTAGCTTTCCTGGAAACAACCTCAAACGCGATTGATACAACAAAACTGGCATTCCTAGATGAAACTCTTTCCGAAGGATTTTGTTGTCATGTAACTTCTTTGTTCTTTCTTTGTATATCTTCGCGTTCTCATATGCATTGTTCCGGAGCTCCTCAAGTTCACTCATTTGCAAACTTCTTTCCTCCCCTGCCTTGTCTAAATTGAAGTTCAGCTTCTTTAGAGCCCAATAGGCGTTGTGTTCCAGCTCTACTGGTAGATGACATGCTTTACCAAAGACTATCCAATAAGGGCTTATGCCTATCGGGGTTTTGTATGCAGTTCTGTACGCCTACAAAGCATCATTCAGCTTGATTAACCAATCCTTTCGATTTGGTTACACTGTCTTCTCTAATATTTGCTTAATCTACCTGTTGCTTACTTCAACTTGTCCTGAAGTCTACGGATGGTATGGGGTTGCCACTTTATGTTTGACACTATACTTCTTCATTAACGAGACAAATACCTTGTTACAAAAATGGCTTCCACCGTCACTTATGATTGCACGAGGCGTACCAAATCTGGTGAATGTATTCTCATTGACAAACTTCACCACCACCTGACTATCATTTGTCTTGGTTGCGATTCCTTCGATCCACTTTGAAACATAATCCACAACAACCAAGATGTACAGGAACCCATGTGAGGATGGGAAGGGTCCCATGAAATCTATTCCCCATACGTCAAATATCTCCACTACCAATTGGCTTGAAAGAGGCATCTCTTCTCTTTTGCCAATGTTTCCCGTTCTCTGGCACCTGTCACAAGAAATACAAAAGGTGTAAGCATCTTTAAATAAAGAGGTCAGAAGAAACCTGATTGGAGAACTTTCAGAGTAGTCTTCTTAGCACTAAAGTGCCTTTCACAACTAAGGTTGTGGTAGAATTTCAGCACATCTTGCTGCTCTTCTTCAGGGACGCATCTTCTAATGATTTGATCAGCGCCATTTTTGAACAAGTATGGCTCATCCCAAAAGTATTGCCTAGTGATGGAGATGAATCTTCTTTTTGCTTGCAAGTTCAAATCAGCTGGTATGATGCCATTTGCAAGGTAATTCATGATGTCCGCATACCTAGGATCATTGACTCCTGAAACTAATTATAGCACGGTGTGTATAAAACTATCTAGGAGGGGGGGGGGGGGGGGGGGGGGGGGGGGGGTGGGGGGGGGGGTGAATAGATTTTAAGCTTATTACCCAATTTTTCGTATTAAGTCAAAATTACGAATTTACCCCTAACTAGATAAAGCAACAAATCAAGTATAAAATGCGGAAATTAAAGAATCCATGCAAGATGACATCTAGAAGATCAAAGATGATGCTAGATGATGATTGATGATCATGAAAAAGTGTTTGAGTAATTAAAAATGAGTTCTTTTTGTATTTTCTTCTCTTGAAAAATATCCTAAGTATGAAATCTGAATATGAACTCTTGTTCTTGACCTAAAGTCAAAGTGGCATATATATAGGGGGCCAAATCAAAGTGTGGTCGTTTTGATAAGTTGGCCTGAAATTTGCCTTGGCCGTTGTTCACCCGTTGTACGTAGGGCGGGTGTACAGCAGTTCGCCTGGGATTGTGAAGAACATGTTCTTCGTGACCGCCCTACGTAGGGCGGATTCCAGGTGACCTAGGGGCGGTTGCTCTCGGGTCTGGAGAGCCGCCCTTCACCCGCTGTTCGTAGAACGGTTTTTGGGCGGACCATCAGGTGTGAAAAACTTCACCAGTGGCACCGCTGTTCGTAGGGAGCCTGTAGGGCGGGTGAACAGCGCCCATACTTTTACATAATGCAACCTAGTTCTAAACATGTCATGGCATTTGAACTCCTAGATGCAATCAATAACAAATGTAAGAAGAGATATTATATAATCATGAAAGCACACATAAAAAGACACACAAATACACAAAGATTAAATATATGCATGAGTTGTGAGTGTGTGCAACTATCTCTTCAAGACAAGTAAGCACATAGAGATTTACCTTCGGTGCTTATCAAGACGAGGTCTTCAAAGGGCTTGAGCAATAACAACAACATCTAAGCTACCCTTACAAAGAGTCCCCAACAAGAGGTTTGTCCACGAAATGAGCCAATCAACAAATGGGAACCTTACAACTCCCACAACCATCAGCTGTTCATCTGGAAAAGTCTCATTGATTGGCATAAGTTTAGTGCTTTCTTCCGTGTTCTCATCCTCCACCAATCGATAAAGGTGATCAGCTACCACATTCTCGCTGCCTTTTTTATCCATGATTTCCAAATCAAACTCTTGCAACAAAAAGATCCACCAGAGTAATCTCAGTTTCGCTTCCTTCTTTGTTAGTAAATATTTCAAAGCAGCATGATCAGAATACACAATAACCTTGGATCCAATTAGATATTGACGAAATTTTTCCAAGGCACTAACAACAGCAAGCAATTCTTTTTCAGTAGTTGAGTAATTTAATTGTGCATCATTCAAAGTGCAACTAGTGCAGTAAATAACATATGGAACTTTATCTATCCGTTGTCCTAAAACAACACCTACAGCATAGTCTGATGCATCACACATTAATTCAAATGGAAGAGACCAATTAGGAGGCATGATTACATGAGTAGATGTCAGTTTATCCTTCAGAGATTCAAAAGCATGCAAACATTCATTATTGAAAACAAATGTAGACTCCTTGGTTAAAAGGTTACATAGGGGACGACTAATTTTTGAAAAATCTTTTATAAAGTTATAAAGCGCCTATAAAAACCTGCATGACCAAGAAAACTCCTCACACCCTTCACCGAAGTGGGAGGTGGAAGTTTAGCAATTACTTCAATTTTAGCTCTATCTACTTCTATGCCTTTATCAGATATCATATGTCCTAGCACTATTCCAGATTTCACCATAAAGTGACTTTTCTCCCAACTAAGAGTTAAATTGGTCTCAGTGCATCTTTTCAAAACACTAGTTAAGTTATCAAGGCAGTGGTCAAAGAATTACCAAAAACAGAAAAAATCATCCATAAATACCTCAGTATACTTCTCTAGCATGTCAGAAAAGATTGACATCATGCATCTTTGGAAGGTGGCAGGGGCGTTGCATAGCCCAAAAGGCATTCTTCGGTAAGCAAAGGTCCCGAAGGGGCATGTGAACGTCATCTTCTCTTGGTCCTCCGGAGCTATGGAAATTTGATTGTATCCTAAAAACCCATCCAGGAAGCAATAATAAGCATGTCCTGCCAATCGCTCGAGCATTTGATCAATGAACGGCAAAGGAAAGTGATCCTTTTTAGTTACTGTGTTGAGCTTGCGGTAATCTATGCACACTTTCCATCCCGTTGTCTTCCTTGTAGGAATCAACTCATTGTTCTCATTAGCTACCATAGTGATCCCAGACTTCTTTGGCACAACATGGACTGGACTCACCCATTTACTGTTAGATATAGGGCATATGAGACCCACTTTAAGTAGCTTTAGGACCTTTTCCTTCACGACCTCTTTCAAGTTCGGGTTAAGTCTTCGTTGAGCCTCTTTAGACGGCTTAATACCTTATTCTAAACAAATGTGGTGCATGCAAGTGGTGGGGCTTATTCCCTTAATGTCAGCTATGGTCCATCCAATGGCGGCCTTATGTTCTTGTAGCACCTTCAACAGTCTCACTTCTTTTTCCGACTCTAAGTCAAAGGCTATAATCACTGGGAGAGTATCATTCACCCTTAAGAAGGCATATTTGAGGTTAGATGGAAGTTGTTTGAGTTCTAATATAGGGGGAGAACTTATAGATGGGATTAACGACTTGTTGATCTCATCTTCTATTTCAGCACTTACTTCCTTAATATCAGATTCTTCTTCTGAAACTTCACCCTATTGAATTTCTTTATCATCTTCTAATGTATCACAAACCCAATCTAGTAGTTTTTTAGATATTTCTTCTGTCAACTCATCTTGTACTGCCGAATTCACCAATTCAATTGAACTACACTCAATTGAGTAACAATCATCTACTGCTTCAGGAAACTTAAGAGACTCAAAGACTTTAAACTCTACCGTTTCATCTAACACAGTCATCGTTAGCTTTCCATTCTGGACATCTATAAAAGTCTTTGCAGTTGCCATAAAAGGACTTCCAAAAAGAATAGGTTTGCAGTTCCTATCTTTAGCTCCTTCATCCATGTCTAGGAAAACAAAATCAGCAGGAATGATGAGATTATCTACCTGCACTAACACATCTTCAACATAACCCCTAGGGTATCTAACAGAACCATCAGCCAACACAAGTGACATAGTTGTCTTCTGTTAGGTTTATAGTTTGTGTTGGCATTAATTCCATATCAAAACGTGTTTCTCTTGTAATGTTTAGTGGTTCATATTTTGAAGAATTAAGAAGACAAAGGATGTCTCAACCACAATTCATTCAAGAAGCCGTATTTAAGAGATTTGTGCACCATTGTTCAACAAAGGTAATAAAGAACCTCATATCTCTTACAAGGCTAGGCACACCACACACATGGCATTCTTGTGTGTTCCTTCATGATTAAACATCACTTATGTATCACTTTCACACACATGACAAAATATGCTCATGCATTCATATTATTGGTCATATTTTTTTATTGCATTTTCTAGGACTATGTCCGGAAACTAGCATATGTGTGTCTTTATGATTGTATGTTTCCGTATTTTTGTATTTAGACTTGAATATGATCTATTATGATTCCTTATTGAGTACCGGTCGTTTCGGTTACCCATTCATTTAATTTCGAGTCCAAACGATGTAGCTATGCTACTTTTCGTTCTCATTCGTTGAGTTGACTTCATCGACGTTTTCCGAGATGATTTCTGAACCGTTTTTCAAAGTTGTGTAGTCGTCGTCGTGCATGAGAGAGTCAGTTCGTAATCCAGAAATGGATTTAAAATCAGAGTTCGGATGCCCAAGATACGGGCTGAAGAACCAAGGGAGCGCGCAGAAGTCAGTGCAGGCCGTGAGGGAGGCTGTGGGCCCCACGGCCAAGGGGGCTCTCTGCCCCCGTGAGGCCCACGCGCCCCCCACGGCCAGGGGTGACGTGACCTCACCTGATTGGCTTGGAATGCTTCTCTCTCCTCCATTTATCTTCCTCCTCTCTCTCCATTTGATTTTTCAAGAAGAAAATTTTCAAAATCCCGTCAGTCCCTCCAATAGATTTTCTCATCTTCCAAACATCATATCTCCCTCATCCGGAGTCGGATTTGAGTGATTCGAATTGGAGAACGTTCGTAATTGAGTCCTCTATCATTTCTGAGTGGTTTGGTAGCTGATTGATCAATTTTCTAGTGGTTGCACACTGAAAACCGAACCAGCTGTTGAGTCAAGGTATTGGACTAATCTTTGGGATTTCTTTCTTTTTAACCTTCAATTTGCTTGGGGTTTCTTCTTCTATATCTATGTTTATGTTTGGTAAAAGCTATTGAGAAAGATAGCTTGATTATCATTCTAATTGAAAGTCAATTTATAGACTAATGTTGACTAGTTTCTATGATTCTAGGTTTTACATATGTTTGTGAGTTGTATTGTGATTAGAATGGCATCTTAGGTTGTTTGGAACTTGATTGAATCAATTTTGTGATAAATGACCTTGAGATTTGATTTGATCCTTTGATTAATGAAATCTAGGATTATTGAATTTTGTTTGTGTTTTAGAGCAATCTAGGATTTGATTGATTTATATCTTGAATCCTTGCTCTATATTTTTGGCTAGAATATTGATTGATTTAAATCTCATATATCTAGCATTTATTGTATATTGATAGCATCTTGAATTGTTCTTCATGAATATATTTTGATTCAAGTGTTGTATGTGTGAATGAGACTTTGAGCTTATGTGTTTTGATGTTTCACATGCTTTAGGTTTTATTCTTGTATTTTGCATCTAGACTTGATTACTTGTGATATCACATGTTTAGGTCTATTTGTGCCATAGAATGTATTGATCACATGTTCTATGTTGATTTGATTGTTTGCATCATTTGCATTCACATGATCACACTAGGAAGTCCTTGTAAAAGGCATGAAGTCTTGGTTAGAGTCGGGGTGACTCGGATAGCCAAGCAAGAAGTCTTGCCTAGAGTCGGGATGACTCGGATAGGTAAGCAAGGAGTCATGGCTAGAGTCGGGAGGACTCGGATAGTCATGCATGGGAGGCTCCCTAGAGGCATGAGTGTCTCGATAGGGAGTTGGCTATTGTATTGGTAGGCCTAGGCGTATGGTTAGACATAGACTCCGATAGAGCGGGGTACACGGGAGGTGTATGCACTCTTGAGGAATTTCTAATCTACCATCGATGTTGGTTTTGTGTGGTGTCCAATATATGGTGGTTTCGCATCATTGAGGGATTTCACACTTTCCAATAGGGTTGGGTAGGCTTAGACTTCACTAGGTTGGGTGAGCTAAAGATTGGTCACTTTGTGAATGTTCTATGTTTACTTTCCAATAATATAGTACCCAATGGTTGTAGTTCAACCCGTGGATGTTTCCTCCTTGGAGGTTTTACCACGTTAAAAAATCTCTTGTGTTAATTCTTCCTATCTCTATCTCTTATATTTTATTTGTACATTTTATTATCTTGTTTCATAATATTCACTTATGATGTATTGTGAAGCAAGACTTTGTATAGTGTGATTAGTGAACTCATTTTATTGATCAATTTTTTTCTATGATTCTTTTGTATATTGTATTTGTGTATAGTGATATTTGATCACTCTTGTAACTCATTGAACATATAGTGAAATACAAGTATTCTTTGTTATTGTACTTATTTGTTTGTTTACCTCATACAACTTGGTGATGTATGTAGACCATGCTTATATGATTACCTATTCATATTGTCTATGTATGTTGTCTTTTCTTAGTGTATTTGTTGTATGTAAGGCAACCTTGAGGGACAAACGAAAGTTTGTTCAAGGGATTGAAAAAGGCGTAAAAACCTATTCACCCCCCTCTAGGTATGCCTTAAGCAATTTAACTACGTTTGTATACTTTCAATTGGTATCAGAGCGGGTCGTCGGACGGCACTCGACGAGATCCGGTTTATACTTACGGTAGATTGCTTAGGTTTTTGCAAGTATGGTTTTCCAAGATGAGTGATGACCGAAGGGGCTTCGAATTCTAGACCTCCTCTTCTCAAGGGTCACAACTATGGGTTTTGGAAATTGAGGATGAAGGCTTATTCGATCTATTGATGAGGAGCTTGGATGACCGTTGAAGAAGGTTACCTTGCTCCTAACAAGATTGAGATGGAGTGACCGTTTCCAAGCCTAGGAGTGAGTGGTCTACTAATGAGTTTGAGTTAGCAAAATGGCATCATCGGGCGGTGAATGCTATTTTCGGAGGTTGATAGTAGGCAATTTTCCTACATTCAAAATCTAGAAACCGCAAAGGAGGCATGGGAAGCTCTCCAAGTCACCAATGAGGGGACTAAAGCGGTGAAGAAGTCTCGTCTTCAATTGCTCACTTCCCAATTTGAGGTTTTGCAAATGGGTGAGGAAGACAAGTTTGTTGACTTCCAAGATAAGCTACTAGACATCGCCAACCAATGCCAAGCACTTGGTACTCCTATCTCCGGTGAGAGGCTAAATTGGAAGATTCTTAGATCACTTCCAAAGAGGTTCAAAGCCAAGGTTACCGCCATTGAAGAGAGCAAAGACGTTGACGTCATGAGCTAGATGAGTTGCTAGGATCTCTTCAAACTTTTGAGGCGTGCATGAAACCAAAGGCTAAGAACAAGGGTTTAGCTCTCAAGGTTGTCAAGGAAGCTAGTAGTAGATGATGATGAGGAGATGGCGTTATTGGTTAGGAAGTTTAGGAAGTTCATGAGGAAAGGTGCCAAGTCAAGTGGCAAGTACTCAAGGGACAAGGAAGTCAAGAAGTCCTTTACTCCACCTCATGAGAGGAGTGGCCATGCTAAGAGCAATAGGAAGGTTCAATGCTTCAAGTGCAAGAAGCTTGGACATTATGCTTCGGATTGCCTAGTGGTGATTCTAAGAAGGACAAGAAGGGAAAGGCTATGGCGGCTACATGGAGTGAAGATGATGACTCTAGTGATGAGGAGAGCTCAAGTGATGAGTCTTCTAGTGAAGAAGAGCTAGTGAGCAACTTTGTTGCATTCATGGCTTCTCACTCTACTCTAGAGGATGTAAATCAAGATTCGTTGGATAAGGAGATTGATCAAAGTCATCAAGAGTGTTTAAATGATAATCCCCTACATTGATCTTTTGGCTAAGGTGAAGTTTCTTGAGGAGAAGTTGAAAATAGCCTTAAGTGAGATTGATGAGAAGGAGGACTTGATCAAGATTCAAGTGGATGAGTTTGTTGCTACAACTCGTAGGCTCTTGCGTGAAAAGAATGCTCTTGACAAGAAGCTTTGCGAAGTTGAGGGTATTGTGCTTGAAAAGGATAGGATCATCTCTAATATGAACTTAGGTAGCTCAAGTGTAGCGGTGGTCGAAGAGAAGCTCATAGAAGCATCACTTCCTACTAGCGAAGCTATCATTGAAGAGAAAGCTCCTAAGAAGAGACGTTCCAAGAAGAAGAACAAATTGAAGAATAAGGTACCCCTTGAAACTCCCATTTGTCTTCTCCAACTCCGGAAGGTAAAATCTCTCCTTTTGTTCCCATATGTCATTTTTGCAATACATTAGGCCATATCAAGCCCAAGTGCTATAAATTCATTGAATATTGCAACATAGAAAATGCATCTAGGAATAGAGAGATTGGACCTCATTCTATGCATGCTAAAGCTTTTGAATATGGAAAGCATGATAATTTCACAAAGCATGTTAAGAATGTCCGGAAGGTGAAGAATGCATATCCTTCAAAATTTGACCATGCATGTGTTGCTAACAATGTTGAGAAAAGAGTATTAATGATATTATTGTGAATCAAGTTGTGGAAGAACTTTACTCTAGGTTCAACATTGTGGTCAAAGAGAATCTTGATGATGTTCGTGTATGTCCACCCAAGACAAAATTTGTCAAGGGTGAGTGCTCTTACCATTAGTGTAAGTTGCACATGTGAGTTAGCTTTAAGACTAGTGTTGTTGATGAAGCTTAGCTTTTTGCTTTGTATCTTTACAACTTGACATGAACTTAGCTATCTCACTTTGTTTGTTATGATAGTCAAAATTTGTTGATTAACTTTTGAGAAGTTTTTTTTTGGAATCTATATGGTAACATTGTTGTTATGGCTTTTAGAGAAAGTCATTTTTTTTGTTTGTTTGAGTTGGATTACATTGTCTTTAGTCTCTTGGAATCGACACACCTATAACTTGTAGTCATGAGGACTTACAAGCCAAGAGGACTCATAAAAAGGGTGAAGGCATTGTATTTGGTGAAAATAGCTTGCGAAGGTATCTCTATATCATATTGCTTGCTTACTTGATTTTTCATCTATCAACTCATTGTTTGTATCACATTCATGAAGCATGTCATAATTGAGAACTAGTATAGTGTTTATATGGTCCTCTTTGACATTTGCTAGTTTAAGATCTTTTGGTGATAAGTGTTCACATTGATCTTATTCATGAAGTGTGTTGTTATTTGTATGATTGTTGAGTGGCTAATTTTTGAATAATGTGAGCTTCATATTCTTTGATAGCTACTCTCTTGAGAAGTAGAGATCTTAAGTAAGTCTCTTTACTTGCTTCTAGATCATGTGCTTTTAAGCCTTAAATTTGGTTTCAAAAATGCACTTTGCTTCTCTTGTATGTTTTTTAAGTATGTTGAGCTTGATTGATGTTGCTTTGGATACACCTTGAAGTCCTAAGGACTAGTACATTTAAAAATGACCAATGGTTGGTATCCATTTGCTTCGGCAACATAGAACTCAACGAGCACCCTCATGGAAAGGGCTACACACCTTGGTTGTGAAGCCACCCAATGTAGGAAAGGGCTACGCCATTGTGATGAGTGAAAGCCGCCATGAGTATATGTTTTTGTTAGAAAAATCAAAGAAGTGTTGAATTGAATCATAAAAAAAAAAAAAAATCTTTGATTCAAGCCTAAATAAAAAAAAAAGGCTTTTGGAGTATAGTTGAATAATCAAATGAGCTCGGGTTGACAAATAGAAATGGGTTGACGAGCCACATGCACACACACGCTCACATGTTGAAATCTATTCTCTTTATAAGCAAAATTTCGGATGATAACCGGTTTGACCTTTTTATGGAAAGGCCTAAGATGAATAGATGTTGAAATTGTTTGCATGCTTGATTATCAAACTACTTCTTTTCATATACTTGAAGCAAAATCTTCACACACTCACTTTTGCTTAATTAGTATTTTTGATACTTTAGCAATTTTCGATGACATATGAGAGTGATTGAAAATCTTGATGTAACTCTCTTAGATATGTGAAGCTTATTTGCAAATCTAATAAAATTGCTTGTGATGTGATTGTGTGGTGATTTTTGTGAACATTTGTCTATCTTGATTTTAGATGAGGCACTTGTCAAGGGGGAGCATAATATGCTAAATTCTTGTTCTCTTTTATGACATGTTCACATGTTCTTCAAGGTTGTTTTTGTTGGCATTATTCTTATTTTTGATAAATCATGAAGATGCTTGATAAATTCTTATATGCATGATGATTTGTTGAATATAGTGTTTTGCCTTTGTATATGTTTATTGGTTTCTAATTTGTTTCTATGTTTCCTCTCACTTTCGTTTTTAGTGTTTTTGTTTTGCAAGAGTATGGGGAAAGCAAAGAAGATTGGTGGTAATGTTTCTTCAACTCCCATTGACAAGTCTAGACCTACAATTTCTTCCAAAATTTCCAAAGCTAACAAAGTGGATGAGTTGGGAATTTTCGGTTGCAAAAAGTTGATTCAAGAAAGAGGTATTGACTTGGACTCTTGTGTTGGATCCTATGTTCATGATGTGCTTATGAGTAGAAATTGGGGCTCTTGGGTGAACATGTTAGGAATCTCTAATGAGACCGTTGTTAGAGAGTTTTATCATGCTTACAAGTCTAGTTCTACAGTGACGAGTGCTACTTTAAATAAGGAAAGTCGTCTTTAGAGTTTGTTCTAGGAAAGTGAATGAGTTTCTAGACTTGCCCGATGACATTGAATCGGAATTCCTTGATGTTGACATCTTGGAAAACCTTGATTTAATGGGTAGGACTCTATGTGATGATAGTAATTTTGTGTGGGGGAAACGTGCTTATATTAAGCAAGGTGAGTTAACAAAAATTAGTGCATTTTGGCATTTATTTGTTTGCTCCAATCTTGTTGGCTCTACTAATGCTTCGGAGCTTAATAGAGACAAAATCAAGATTGTATATGCCTTGGTGACTAACAAACCTATAAATCTTGGTGAATTGCTTGTGGAGCAAATTGAGATTGCGGCTTGTACTAGTCGTTTGGATAAGAAATTGGCATTTCCGGGATTTATAACTCAATTGTGCTTAGCTAAAGGTGAGGAATCTTGATGGTGATGTTATGCTTCCTCCCTTAGAGAAGTTGAGTGAGAAACGTGTGGCATCCATGTCATACAAGGACAAGGGAAAGTCTAGTGATGTGTTTAGGCTTTTTGGTGAATCTCTTGATTCTAACCATGTCCCTAGCTCACCCGCTCTTCCTAGTTGGGCTTTAAAATTGAGGAATGAGGTTGAAGAGTCACGTAGTTGATTGAGGTCACAAAGGAAGATTGAAGACCTTAGTGCCAAGCTTGTTGTTCAAGATGAAAGGATCAAAGAGTTGGAAGGAAAATCAACTACAACAAGGCAATATGTGAGATCCTCACACCGCACTTCTTTCCTTGGTGGCACAAGTGGCTAGAGAGCTTCATGAGGTATATTTTCTTACTCTTTCCCTTTGGCTTCATATCATGTCAAAAAGGGGGAAAATATGAGAAACACATGGGAGAAATCTAGCTTACTTAGTCTCATTTTATATGTTTGTATATTTGGTATCTAGCTTGAACTATATGGCATGTAATATTTTTTTTTGTTGAATCTTGGCTTAGAATATTTTGATGGATAGTATGTATTAAGGGGGAGCATACTTGATCCACTTGAACTTATATGTTACTATTTTCTTGCCTAAGATTGGATATTGCCATATTTGTTGTCTCTTGGATATTCTTGTGCTTTCAAGTTCATTTTAGGTAATATCAAGAGAAGACCAAGTTGAAGTTCAAGACTTGTTTTGATTGTTAATTTGTGTCTATATGTGTAACTCATTGTACTCATTGTGACCAAATTTTCTTTGTAATTGTTTTAGTGTTTGTTTAGGGGTTTTGACATGGAATTTGCCAAAGGGGGAGATTGTTAGGTTTATAGTTTGTGTTGACATTAATTCCATATTAAAACGTGTTTCTCTTGTAATGTTAGTGGTTCGTATTTTGAAGAATTAAGAAGACGAAGGATGTCTCAACCACAATTCATTCAAGAAGCCGGCATTTAAGAGATTTGTGCACCATTGTTCAACAAAGGTAATAAAGGACCTCATATCTCTTACAAGGCTAGGCACACACACACACACATGGCATTCTTGTGTGTTCATGATTAAACATCACTTATGTATCACTTTCACAGACATGACAAAATATGCTCATGCATTCATATTATATTGGTCATATTTTGTTTATTGCATTTTCTAGGACTATATCCGGAAACTAGCATATGTGTGTGTCTTTGTGATTGTATGTTTCCATATTTTTGTATTTAGACTTGAATATGATCTATTATGATTCCTTATTGAGTTCCGGTCGTTTCGGTTACTCATTCATTTAATTTCGAGTCCAAACGATGTAGCTACGCTACTTTTCGTTCTCATTCATTGAGTTGACTTCATCGATATTTTCGAGATGATTTCTCAACCTTTTTCAAAGTTGTGTAGTCGTTGTCGTGCGTGAGAGAGTCATGGTTTGTAATCTAGAAACGGATTCGAAATCGGAGTTCGGATGCCCAAGATACGGGCTGAGAACCAGGGAGCGCGCGAGAAGTCAGTGCAGGCCGTGAGGGAGTCCGTGGGCCCCACGGCCAAGGGGCTCTCTGCCCCCGTGAGGCCCACGCACCCCCACAGCCAGGGTGACGTGGCCTCACCTGATTGGCCTGGAATGTTTCTCTCTCCTCCATTTATCTTCCTCCTCTCTCTCCATTTGATTTTTCAAGAAGAAAATTTTACAAAATCCCGTCAGTCCTCTCCAACAGATTTTCTCATCTTCCAAACATCATATCTCCCTCATCCGGAGTCGGATTTGAGTGATTCGAATTGGAGAATGTTCATAATTGAGTTCTCTATCATTTCTGAGTGGTTTGGTAGCTGATTGATCAAGTTTTCTAGTGGTTGCACACTGAAAACGAACCAGCTGTTGAGTCTAAGGTATTGGACTAATCTTTGGGATTTCTTTCTTTTTAACCTTCAATTTGCTTGGGGTTTCTTCTTCTATATCTATGTTTATGTTTGGTAATAGCTATTGAGAAAGATAGCTTGATTATCATTCTAATTGAAAGTCAATTTATAGACTAATGTTGACTAGTTTCTATGATTCTAGGTTTTACATATGTTTATGAGTTGTATTGTGATTAGAATGGCATCTTAGGTTGTTTGGAACTTGATTGAATCAATTTTGTGATAAATGACCTTGAGATTTGATTTGATCATTTGATTAATGAAATCTAGGATTATTGAATTTTGTTTGTGTTTTAGAGCAATCTAGGATTTGATTGATTTATATCTTGAATCCTTGCTCTATATTTTTGGCTAGAATATTGATTGATTTAAATCTCATATATCTAGCATTTAATTGTATATTGATAGCATCTTGAATTTGTTCTTCATGAATATATTTTCATTCAAGTGTTGTATGTGTGAATGAGACTTTGAGCTTATGTGTTTTGATGTTTCACATGCTTTAGGTTTTATTCTTGTATTTTGCATCTAGACTTGATTACTTGTGATATCACATGTTTAGGTCTATTTGTGCCATAGAATGTATTGATCACATGTTCTATGTTGATTTGATTGTTTGCATCATTTGCATTCACATGATCACACTTGGAAGTCCTTGTAAAAGGCATGAAGTCTTGGTTAGAGTCGGGGTGACTCGGATAGCCAAGCAAGAAGTCTTGCCTAGAGTCGGGATGACTCGGATAGGTAAGCAAGGAGTCATGGCTAGAGTCGGGAGGACTCGGATAGTCATGCATGAGAGGCTCCCTAGAGGCATGAGTGTCTCGGATAGGGAGTTGGCTATTGTATTGGTAGGCCTAGGCGTATGGTTAGACATAGACTCCGATAGAGTGGGGTACACGGGAGGTGTATGCACTCTTGAGGAATTTCTAATCTACCATCGATGTTGGTTTTGTGTGGTGTCCAATATATGGTGGTTTCGCATCATTGAGGGATTTCACACTTTCCAATAGGGTTGGGTAGGCTTAGACTTCACTAGGTTGGGTGAGCTAAAGATTGGTCATTTTGTGAATGTTCTATGTTTACTTTCCAATAATATAGTACCCAATGGTTGTAGTTCAACCCGTGGATGTTTCCTCCTTGGAGGTTTTACCACGTTAAAAAATCTCTTGTGTTAATTCTTCCTATCTCTATCTCTTATATTTTATTTGTACATTTTATTATCTTGTTTCATAATATTCACTTATGATGTATTGTGAAGCAAGACTTTGTATAGTGTGATTAGTGAACTCATTTTATTGATCAATTTTATTTCTATGATTCTTTTGTATATTGTATTTGTGTATAGTGATATTTGATCACTCTTGTAACTCATTGAACATATAGTGAAATACAAGTATTATTTGTTATTGTACTTATTTGTTTGTTTACCTCATACAACTTGGTGATGTATGTAGACCATGCTTATATGATTACCTATTCATATTGTCTATGTATGTTGTCTTTTTTTAGTGTATTTGTTGTATGTAAGGCAACCTTGAGGGACAAACGAAAGTTTGTTCAAGGGATTGAAAAAGGCGTAAAAACCTATTCACCCCCCCTCTAGGTATGCCTTAAGCAATTTAACTACGTTTATATAATTTCATCTTCTTCAGGTCATTCAATCCCAGTTGCTCATAGATATAGAAAGGCATTAAATTAATACTGGCTCCTAAATCTAACATGGCTCTCTCTAGAGTGGTACCTCCTATAGTGATGTTGATGCAAAAACTACCTGGATCTTGTAATTTTGGTTGCAACGACTTTTGAAGGACTGCATTGGCACTTCCGGTCATGAATTCTTGATGATTCTCCACAAATCTTGTTTTGTAGGTATAATGGCTCTTGAAAAACTTTACATATGCTGGCATCTTCTGAATCATCTCTAGTAAGGGCAAGTTGACATTGACTTTCGAGAGAATGTCATATATGTCTTTGTATGATTTTTCTAACTTGCTCTTTTGTAGTCTTCCTGGGAATGGAATTAGAGGAATATATGGATTGGCTGACTTGTGTAGGAGTGGTGAAACCTTGGATTTTTCCACCACTATCTCTTCCTCCTAGGGCATGTTGTTATCTTTTGAAGGACCTGAAACAGTAGCAGATTTATCAGAAAGTTCAGCAGGTCTATTATCAGTTAGAACCTTACCATTTCGAAGAACTGTCATAGCCTTTGCTTGCTTAGTGAAACTTGGAAATTTTCCATGTTCCATCTTTTGTTGAGCCTCTACTAATTGCCCAACTTGGGTCTCTGTCTTCTTCAATGAAGCATGAATGTTCTGAAATTGTACCTCATTCCGTTAGTTCATTTGCTGCATTTGTTGTTGAATTTGTTGCTGCATTTGTTTGAGCATCTCTTCTATTGATGGCTTATTGGGTTGGGATTCAGTGTTTTGTTGGGCACCGGTGTTAAATTGCCTTTGATTGCTATTGTTGTTATTGGCCCATTGGTTTCCAATGGCTTGATTATTGTTTCCCCATTGGTTTCCAGCACTCTGATTGTTGTTGGACCACGAAAAATTGGAATGGTTTCTCCAACCTGGATTGTAAGTGTTGGAATATGGATCATTCTGTGGTCTAGAATTATAGTTATTCATGGCTTGAACCTCTTCTTCTTCTTCTCTAGGTTCAGGACCTCCTACTTGGTGTTCTCCCATAAACACTTTTTGTTGCCAGCTCTTCATTTGTCCCATATCAGTAGTAAGAGTATCCATCTTCTTTATTATTTGTGCCATCTGAATAGAGGTTTCTGTGTTGGCATCTACTGTATAAATTCCCTTCTTCCTCCTGGAATTTTGTGACGAGAGTTCTGTGACAGCTTTTCAAAGATAGAGTATACCTCCTCAGGTTGCTTGTCATACATGGATCCTCCACAAGCATTGTTCACTAAAAGACCTGATACTTCAGTCAGACCATCATAAAACCACTGACATAGTTGATTAGTAAGAAATCCGTGCTGAGGACAATCTCTGGTATATTTCTTGAAACGCTCCCACGCCTCATAAAAAGTCTCATTGTCTTGTTGATAGAAACTTGAAATTTTGGCTCGAATCTCACTAGTTTTCTGAGGTGCATAATATTGATCAGTCAGTTTTTCCCTTACTTCTTCCCATGTCCTCAAAGATGCTGGAGGCAATGTTAACAACCATGTCTTCACCTCATCTTTTAATGCATGTGGGATGCATCTCATGCGCAGCTGGTCTTCTGTAATCCTATGATTAGGTAAGGACTGTATTGCTGCGTAGAACTCTCTAAAGAACAAGACACTATTCATCAAGAGAGACAATGATGAGCTTTTCATAGCTCAAATATATGTTGATGATATAGTGTTTGGCTCCACCAACAACACCAAGGTCCAACAATTTGTTGATGTTATGTCTCATGAATTTGAGATGAGTCTTGTTGGTGAGCTTAGTTACTTCATAGGTTTGCAAATTAGGCAACTAGATGATGGGATTTTCATAACCCAAGCCAAATATGCCAAAAACCTAGTGAAGAAGTTTGGTCTTGAAAAAGCCAAACATTGTGACACTCCTATGAGCATCACTTTGAAGCTAAGCAAGGATGCTAGCGGTAAAAGTGTGGACCAAACCTTATATCGTGGCATGATAGGGAGCTTGCTCTATTTGACCGCAAGTAGGCCCTATATATCATTTAGTGTAGGAGTTTGTGCTAGGTACCAATCCGATCCCAAGGAGTCCCATCTCTCTTCGGTTAGAGAGTCATTCGCTTTGTGAATGGGACTTCCAACTATGGGATTTGGTACTCATTTGACACTAATCTTAGTCTTGTAGGATATAGTGACGCGATTGGGCGGGAAATTGTGATGATAGAAAAGCACATCGGGAGGTTACTTCTTCTTAGGCAACAATCTTGTGTCTTGGTTTTGCAAGAAGCAAAACTCGATTTCCTTGTCCACGGCGGAAGCCGAGTACATAGCCGCGGGGAGTGGATGCACACAACTCCTATGGATGAAGCAAATGCTAGTAGACTACGGATTCAACCAAGGTACTCTCACTCTCTTTTGTGATAACATGAGTGCTATTAATATTTCCAAGAATCCAGTGCAACATTCTAGAACTAAGCATATTGACATCCGCCATCACTTCATTAGAAAGCTTGTTGAAAATAAATGCATAGTACTTGAACATGTAGGTACTAATGATCAACTTGCGGACCTATTTACTAAACCCTTAGATGCTACTCGATTTAAAACTCTTAGTAGATCTATTGGGATATGTCTTGTGGAGTGATTTGTTCTATAATTGACCCCATATGGGGAACTCAAGCAAAGAGAGCTATTTTGCATTCTTGTAAATTGCAAAAAATTTGAAATATCTTATGCCTCTTCTTTTGATTGCTTGAGTAAGCTTGGTTGTACATATGTATATATGCTTTCAAATTCTATAAGTGTGAACCTTGCTTGTTTACAATCCATGTCATATTTATGTTCAAACATGCATTTTTGGACTAGGAGATTTACATAGGAAGTATGATGTGAATGACCTATAGTTATCTCCATGACATGATGATTCTTAAATAACATGCTAATGATAAATGAAAAAGCATGAAATTCATATAACATGCTCACATGAAAAGCATGAATTGATGATTGCATATTCTTAAAATGCAAAACTTGTGTGAAAGCTTATGAGACTCAAAATGAATAAAGGATCTTGTATCCGTTCAAAGGAATTTATATTCCAAATGTCTCTCTTTCTTTATTGGTTGAACATGGCTACTATCATACAGATATCTTATCCGGAAAAATCAAATAGGGTGCAAAGTCGCTCATGCCATGTTTCGCTTATAAAGTTGGATATAGTTGCTCTTAAATTGAAATCAATAATCTCTATATCCTTGCTTTTCCCATGACATTGGTGAAATTGGTTTGAATTCTTATTAGAAACCTTTGTCATTTGCTTTGCCAAATACCATTGTATTTTGGACTTGAATGCTATATGTCTTGTATGCAAAGCATGTTTGTTTCACACATTTTCCTCAAAAATAAATCTCCTTGTTTCTCTTCAATTAATTGAGATGCATAAAGTGACTTATATGTATATGCAAATATCTTGCATGCTACTATCTCTCTTTGCCTTGAGTGACCCGGTTGGGGACTACTCATTTGCCTACATCATGACAAAAGGGGGGAGTAGGATATGGTAAGGGGAGATGCAAATTGGTGTTGCAATTGTGCACTTTGGGGAGATAACACATTGAGGGGGAGTAACCCTTTGAGGGGGAGCATTGCATTTATCATACATTGCATATATTTTGTAATGTTGTGCCTAAATTCTAAAAATGCAAATGCTTGTTTTGATATCACTTGATTAATCTCACATGTACTTTTTGGAAAAATATAGAAACTTTGTTTTGTAGGGTTGGTTGTTCTACAAGAGATTGGAGCATTGAAGATTTTTTGTTTATTATCTCTTTGTATTGTAGAAGATCTATGTTATCCCATTGTTTCTATTTTTATGTGAGGAATCAATGTGAGTGGTGGTTTTGTCACGAAATAGCCAAAGGGGGAGATTGTAAGGATTCCCGTAGTTTTTAATTGGCTTATTTTGTGATCAAACCATATGTGGGGATCATGTAAGGGTAGCTTAGGAATGTGTTCAAGCTCAAGGCCCTTGCAAGTGTTAAGCACTCCAAAGGTATATGTTTAGTGCTTAATTTTCTATGCAGAGATTTAGTGCACACACTCACTTAGCATACTTGCATTTGTGTGAATTCTCCTCACATGTCACTTATCACACTTGCACTTCTTTGTTATATGTTGTTGTGTGTTTATGTGTCTTGTAATTCGTTTCCCGTTGTTGTTCGGAAACGTCCGCGCATGCACCTTGTGTGCTTGTTTTTAGCGCGAAGATCGCCGTTGGAGAATACCCTTGGCTTCTCCCTTGGTTTCACCAAAATTGGTGAAACGGCGGTTTTGATCGGCGGCCTGGCCGCCGAATGAAACAGCCGTTCATACCTGATTGATTTTATCTCTCAGTCAATTCGGCGGTTTGATCGGCAGTTCCGAAACCGCCGAATGAAACCGCCGTTTGAAACCGCCGTTGTGCCCCTGTTCATGTTAGGTCCAATTCGGCGGTTTTACCGGCGGTCGGTGGCCGCCGAATGAAACCGTAGAAGTTCCCTTGTTTCTCTCGGGACTCATTCGGCGGTCACATTCTGCGGCCTGGCCGCCGAATGAAACCGCCGATTGGCGCGTTTCTTTGAAACTTACTTAAACGACCTCATTTTGTTTTGGCCCCCTATATATATGCCATTTTGTCTTTAGGTCAATTAAGAGAGTTCATATTCAGATTTCATACTTAGAATATTTTTCAAAGAGAAGTAAAATTTTCAAGAACTCATTTTTAATTACTCAAACACTTTTTCATGATCATCAATCATCATCTAGCATCATCTTTGATCTTCTAGATGTCATCTAGCATGGATTCTTCATCATACTTTGCTTGGTAAGCTTTTCACTAATATCTTACATATTTTATGTTTCTCTTATCTAGCAATCTCAATTAATTACTTGTATGTTATTTTGTATGCTTTGGATACAAGATTGAGATTAGTATGATGTATGTTTGAGAAGTTGTATTGTGCTAGCAAATTAGGTTTTGTGCTTAATATTGATTAGCTAAACTAATTGACCTGTCATTTAGTTTTGATATCTAGGATTGTTCTTAATTGCAAATTCATCATCTTAGATAAGCATATAGGGTTTCCCTTGCTCTATGTTGCATTTGGATATTTATATATTCACTTAGGGTTGTTATTCTCTTCTAGAGAAAGTAAGTCTTGTGTGTAGCATCCGGGATTAGGTTGCTTAGATCGCAAGCAAATTGGACTAGGTTCACTCATACCGGGATTAGGTAGGTGTGTGATTACTTCCGGGATTAGGTTGTAATTGTTTACACATTTAGTGGATTCGAGGTTCGAGTGTGGCTTACTTATTAGCCCGTGGTTTTTCCCGTGAGGGTTTCCACGTAAAAATCAAGTCTTATTTAATTTCCGCATTTTATACTTGATTTATTGCTTTATCTATTTAGGGGTAATTTCGTAATTTTGACTTATACGAAAAATTGGGTAATAATCTTAAAATCTATTCACCCCCCCCCCCCCCCTAGATAGTTTTATACACACCGTGCTATATTTAGTTTCACTTTTACTTGCCTTCCCTTTGGTTGTAATATGTGTAATTAAACCCCCTTTCTAGGGATTTATGTGAGAACATTTGGATTGGGTTTTGCTTAAGCTTTAATATATATTTAATCTCTATTTGTGTTCTATTCATTTTATAAATAGATTATATGCATTATATGATTGACATGTATATCCACTAGTTAATTATACTCTTAGGATAATTTGTTATATAATCTTGATTGGATTGACAACCTTGATGGATTGAGAACATAGTGAATGGGATAGATCGTCGGAGGGTATATCAACCGTGATTATCTAATCCGTTACTTATAACAAACCGATCCCGCCGTGACCCCTTCTCTTTAATCAGTTAGGCATTGCGGTGGGAAATTGTTTAGGGTTCATAGTAATGGTCTAAATACATTCTAGAAATCAATTGGTTAACATTTGTGAGGTTGGTTTGTTAAGGTAGCTTGAGAAGCACTTCCCGTAATCCACTTGTGATCCCGTTAATTCCCTAGCGATTCTATTAATTGTTTATCCCATATATCTCTTATCTAGATTTCTATCTATTTTATTAGGTTTATTAGGTTTATTTTACTTGTATGTTTGATGGCTTGACAAACCATTCAACCATCCATTGCTTATGTTTTATTTTATCGCATTTAGGAATTGTTAATTTATTCAATAATTACTCTAATTCCCTGTGGAACGAATCCTACTTGCCACTTTACTAATTTTACATCTAAGTGGTGAAATCGGTTTTCAACACGAAGACATTTAAAAACAATCATTTTGTTGAGTACCAATAATGGCTCATCAAAATTGGCGCCGCTGCCGGGGTTGAACCCAGGTCCCCCGCGTGATAGGCGGGAATACTCACCACTATACTACAACGACATGAATTCAATTAGATATCCATGACATGAATTCATATTGCATATGTATTTTGAGCGGAACCTAGGAATCAATGAGAAGAAAAGAGAGATTTCAGTGAGGATTAGATATCAAAGCAAATTACATTCTAAATCGATTAGCACCTTTGCTTTGAAGCTGTGGCATTTTGAATGTAAGGTCGCATTGCGTACAATCATATTTAGAGTGACATGCTCTTAATCTTTACTTAACATTTTCCTACATGTATAAGTCCTCACTTGTGCATCATTGTGTTAATCTCTTCATTTTGGTTTTGCATGTTAATCATTGATAGTAGATCCTTGCTAGGATGAGTTAAGGCCTTATTGAAAACCTTTGAAATGTCTTGATGCTCGCCTTTGGGGGTTGATGTTGATTAATTTGCTCGAGGACTAGCAAAAGATAGGTTTGGGGGTATTTGATCAAGCCAAATTTAGTATGATTTTGTACCTCATTCCCGTCTCTTTATGCTTGATTCTCGGGCATGTCCCCGTATTTAATAGTGTTAAAATGAGCATTTCAAGTTTATTTAGGTATCAAGGGCTTTTGTGAAGAAGATGTGGAGTTTGGTTCAAAAAGGTGCAAAAGTGGGCAAAACAAGGCATTGTCGCCACAAGCGTCGGCGACAGGAAGTCTTATTTCAAGGCAAATCAATCAGGTCTCGTCGCCACAAGATGTCGCCACTTCTACATATGGCAACACAGAAGAAATGAAATTGTCACCACTTATGTCGCAACAAGCGTCGCCATGGCGACAGAAGGTTTTTGAAAGCACAATTTGATGTCGCCACTTGTGATGTGGCGAAAAAGATGAGAATTGTGGCGACACTTGGATCTCAGGAGGTATAACCATCTGTCGCCACTTGTGTCGCCATGACAAGTGGAGACAATGGAAGTGGCGACACCTTGCCACATCAGATTTTCCAACGGTTATCAGTACATTTCCATGGCCACTATATATATTCCTCTTCTTCCAAACTTGAGAAAGACACCATACTTAGAGAGCATGAAATTTCTACAAATCTAACCCTAGTTTCTCATCCATTACTCACCTTTCAACCTCCTCCATTATCTAATCTTGAACTATCTCTACCATCCAAAACCTCAACACAATGTCTTGATTCCTTCACCAAAATCATTCCTCTCTTTCCATTCTCTCCATTTCCATACCTTTATCACTTACCATTAGACACCCACCTATCTAGACACTTCATCTTCTACCACTCTCTACACTAGGAGCATCAAGGGAAAGGAAGGAGCAAGCTCTAAATAAGGTGGCCTAAGGGTGATTTCCTCAACTATTACTTCCTGTTCTTTTGATTGTAACTATGTGTAGCTAAACCCCTAATTTAGGGGATAGATTTGAGGAACTTGTGGATATGGGTATTTGCTAAACTATTTGTAATTGAATCTCTATTTGTTTCCTTTTCACTTTATATTTAGATTCTATGCTTATTGTGATTTGCATTGTACATCACTAGTAAATCGTAATATTGTGTGGGATAATTTGTTGTGAAACCAATCTTGGATTGACACCCTTGATTAGTTGAAGAACTTAGTGATTAGAATGGATTAGTGGTGGGTATATCAACCCCATTAATCCAACCCTTGATTTGTACCTAACTAATCTCACCTTGACACCCTTTCCTTAATTGGTTAGGCATTGAGGTGAGAAGATGTTGAGTGTTCATAGTGATGACCTCAACACACTTTAGAAAACAAATGGCTAGCATTTATGAGATTGGTCATTATTGAGTTTTGAAAGCATTACCTAGATTCATGAGTAACTCAATCTATTCCCTAACTTCTATTAATTGATTTTATCATCTCTCTTATCAAGTTGTTGAGTATTCTATTTTTCATATCATTTTTGTATGTTTATTTTAATTGCATTTTCATAATTGATCCAATACATCCTCCATCTCCCTGTGGAACGAACTTTGCTTACCACTTGCTAAGAAATATTATCTTTAAAGATTTTTAAGTGGTTAAAATACGGTTTTCAAAAGAACATAAATATTGTATTTTGTTGAGTATCAAAATGACCTCATCAATATTGAATTGACTAGATAGGGGTATTTTCGAAAAATTGACTAATAACGAAAATTGGGTAAAATTAGTTAAAATCTACTCACCCAACCCCCCCCCCCCCCAGATTAATATTGAACACACCTCTTGAAGCTAATCTTGAAGCTAACTCACATGTACAACTTACACTATTGGAAAGAGCACTCACCCTTGACCAATTTGGTCTTAGGTGAACCTACACAAACATTTTCAAGATTCTTATTGACAACAATGTTGAATCTGGAATAAAGACCTTCTACCACTTGATCCACAAGAATATCATTGATACTCTTCTTTTCAACATTATAAGCAACACATGCTTTGTCAATTTTAGTAAGGTTTGCATTCTTCACATTTCGGACATTCTTAACATGCTTAGTGACAATTTCATGCTTTCTATACTCTAAAGCTCTAGCATGCTTGAAATGAAGTTCAATCTCTCTATCCCTAGATACATTTCCTAATTCACAATATTTAATATATTTAAAGCACTTAGGCTTAATATGGCCTATGGTATTGCAAAAATGGTATATGGAAATAAAAGTAGAGATATTACCTTCCGGACTTGAAGAAGCACAAATGGGAGTGTCAAGGGTATTTTGTTCTTTAATTTGTTCCTGGTCTTGGAACGTCTCTTCTTAGGAGCTTTCTTGTCAACAATGACCTTTTCCTCGCTTGTAGGAAGTGATGCTTCTATGAGCTTCTTTTCAACTACCAAGTCGTTTGAGCCACATAGAGTCAAACTATAGATGATCCTATCCCTCTCAAGAACAATCCCTTCAACTTCTCTAACCTTCTTGGCAAGAGCACTCTTTTCACCCAAGAGCCTTCGAGTTGTTGACACAAACTCATCCACTTGTATTTTGATCAAATCATCCTTCTCATCAACCTCTTTAAAGCTATTACCAATTTCTCTTGAAGATTCTTCACCTTAGCCAAAAGATTAAGATTAAGATAGGTTGGGTTTGAACTTAAGCACTCTTGATGATTTGGATCAACTTCCTTGTCCAAAGAAACTTGACATTCTTCCTCTAGTATTTAGTGAGAGGCCGTGATGGCAAAAAAGTTGCTCACCAACTGTTCTTCACTAGAAGACTCATCACTTGAGCTCTCCTCTTCACTAGAGTCATCATCCTCACTCCATGTGGCCACCATAGCTTTTCTCTTATTGTGCTTCCTAGTCTTATCACTAGGACATTCCGAGGCATAATGCCTAAGCTTCTTGCACTTGAAGCATTGAACCTTATGATTACTTTTAGCATGACCACTCTGATCGAACCGAAATTGTTATGATTTTGGCCCTCAATTATGTATCCTTTAGCTTGTTTTCGAGTGTATTTTGGTGTCCAATGGCTCGTTTCTAGTCAATTACAGGTATTCAGCACATTTCGGGCAAGACGTGAGATTTGGTGGCAAAAGGGGCTGAAGTTGTAAAAAGTGTGTGCAGATCATCCAACTTGAAAGGATCATATCTCCCTCTTTAGATCGAATCACGTTTCGTTTACATATATTTGGAAAGCCCCGGAAGTCTACTTTCCATCAGTTTTTACGGATTGTGATTCCGAGTTTTCTAGAGAAAGTTATATTCATTTTAGTAACCGCTACGTAAGGAACCACGATGAACCGCGACACAACCGCGAACTGCACTCTCTAGAGTAGCGAAATGGACGTTTTCAAGCCATTTTAGAGGGGTAATGTTGTCATTTCATGCCTATTTCTAACCCTAGCCTTCACAACATATAAATACACCATTTTTATAGAGAATTTACACCTCATAGTCTCTCCTTCTTCAACCATTCCTAATCCCACCATTTTTCCTCTCCAATCTCATCAACAAACATCTAGATTACTCCACCCAAATCACTCATCTCTACCCATTTTATACATCCATTTCCTTTGTCACTTTCCATTTAACTTCTCCTATCTAAACATATCCTCATCATCTAATCTTCGCACTAGGATCAACAAGGAAGCTCAAGGAATGATTAAACTTACATGAGAGACCCATGGGTGATTTCTTTACATTTTACTTCCTTTCTTTGTTTGTGATTATGTGTAATTAAACCCCCATTCTAGGGGGATGGTTTGAGACACTCTTGGACAATGAGTATTTGTTAAAGCTTTGAATATTATGTTTACATAATAGTAGTTTTATTCACTTTTTAATTAAATCTTGCTCTTATGTGATTGATTGAGTTATTGACATGCTTGTTGATTGCAATATGTTGTAGGATTTACTTGTGATAAAATTGAGTGAGTTATTGACACACTTAATTGATTGTATCACATAGTGAATATGATAGGTTGTTGGAAGGTATATCAACCGCAATTGCTTAGGCCTTTAATTGTCACTAACCAATCCCACATTGACCCCCTCTTTTTAATCGGTTAGGCATTTTGGTGGGAAGTTGTTTGGGGTTCGTAGTGACAGTCTAAACACACTTCTGAATGAGATCAATCCTTGATTGTGTGGATCGTACGTTAATGAAGCCATGTATGAATTGCTCAAAGTCCATTAGCTACTCTATCATTTCCCTAGACTTCCACTTAATTGTTTAAGTCCACTTTCTTATCTAGGTTGTTGGTATTGGATTCCTATCTCCATTCATATTCTCTTTATATTCTTGTTATTTACTTTACATGTATTGTTTGATGGTTTCTCAAACCATACACTACCCCACTTACCATGATTTATTTTCTTGCACATTAGTTAGACTAACTTAGATTAGATAGCAAATCAATTAATCTAACCTAATCCCTGTGGAACGAATCCTTAGCTTGCTATTTTACTAGTTTTCAAAACTTAGAGCACATTACATAGGAATTTCTTTATAAACATCTTTTGAACCGCAATTTTCCAACAACAGAAAAAGCATGATCACACTCCTCTCATGATTTGGAATGAATGAACTATTGACTTCCTTTTCCCTTGAGTACTTGCAACTTGGCTTGGCACCTTTCCTCATGAACTTCTAAACTTCCTCACCAATAAAGCCATCTCCTCGTCATTGTCACTACTAACTTCTTTGACGACTTTGAGAGCTAAACCCATATTCCTAGCCTTTGGTTTCAAGCTTGCCTCATAGGTTTGAAAAGATCCTAACAACTCATCTATGATCATGACATTTACGTCCTTACTCTCTTCAATAACTGTTACCTTAACTTTGAAATGCTTTGGTAAAGATCTTAGGATCTTCCAATTTAGCCTCTCACCGGAGATCGGAACACCAAGGGCTTGTCATTGGTTGGCGATGTCTAGTTGCTTGAATTGAAAGTCGTCGAACTTGTCTTCCTCACACATTTGAAACATCTCAAATTGTGAAGTGAACATTTGAAGTCTAGACTTCCTAACTACCTTGGTTCCCTCATTGGTAACTTGGATAGCATTTAAGCTTCCTTAGTGGTCTCTAGGTTTTGGATGTAGGAGAACTGTCTACTATCCACTTCTCTAAAAATAGCAGTCACTGCCCGATGATGCCAATTAGCTAACTCAAACTCATCTATATTCCATTCGCTCATTGGCTTAGAAACCGTAGATCCATTCTCAAGAGTCTTATTGGGAGAGTTATATCCTTCCTCAACCATCATCCATGCTCTCTCATCGATAGACTGGATGTAAGCTTGTAAATACAATCACGGTTAAATTGCCTTAAGCTTACCTAGAGGGGGTTGAATAGGTTTTAAGACCTTTTTCGATCCCTTGAAACAAACAAAAGTTTGTCCCTCTAGATAGCTTATATCACACCTCAATAAACACAAACAAGCATGCATAAACTATTGATAAGCATATTCAATTGATAGATCAAACATAGCCTATGAATTGCATGAGGAGGTTATACCAAAAATACATAAATCAATGAGTACTTGTATTCATTATAAATGTGTCAAGAGTTCAAGTACATATTAAAGATACTGTTAGGTTTTTGGTTTGTCTTGGCATATATTCCATATCAAAACGATGTTCTCTTGTAATGTTTAGTGGTCTAAGAATTGAAGATTCAAGTCATCAAAGAAAGACTTGGCCACAACTCATGCAAGATGTCGGCTTCGAAGAGAAATGTGCTTCATCGGTCTACAAAGGTATATAAGACCTCATTTCTCTTATAAGGCTAGGCACACACACACACATGGCATTCATATGTGTCCCTACATGGTTGAACATCATTTATAGATCACTTTCACATACTTGGTAATGTATGCACATGCATTAGATTTAATTTGATAAACATTGTAATTTGCATGTTCTAGGACTATGTCTAGGAAATGGCATATGTGTGTGATTTTGTGTGTATATGTTTCCGTATTTTTGTTTTGAACTTGAACATGATCTCTTATGATTCCTTATTGAGTTCTGGTCATTTCGGTTACTTATTCATTAGGTTTCAAGTCCAAACGATGTACCTATGCTACTTTTTGTTCTCATTCGTTGAGTTGTTTTCGTCGTCGTATTCCGAGATGATTTCTCAACCTTTTGTCAAAGTTTCATAGTTGTTGTGCATGAGGGAGTCAAGATTTGTAATCCAAAGATGAATTCGAAATCGAAGTTCAGAGGCCCGACTACGGTCGAAGAACGCTAGCGGTGTGCGAGAGAGTCAAGCATGGCCAAAGGCCATGCCTTGGTGGCCATGTGTGGAGGCCGTGAGCCACACGACTAGACTAGCCCTCTAGTCCCATGTGGTGCACACGTCCCACACGTCCCACACAGCCAGACCAGCCCTCTGGTCCCATGTGGTGCACACACTCCACACAGCCAGGAGCTAATGTGGCAGCTCTTGGTTGGCCGGTTTCCTTCCCTCTCTCTCTCTCTTCCTTTTAAATATTTCCAATTCCCTCTATTTCATTTTCAAGAAGAAAAAATTGATCTCTCACCAAAATTTTCTCTCAATTTTTCTCACCTTCCAAACACCATATTCTCATACGAAGTCGGAATTGGTTGATTCAAGTTGGAGATTGTTCGTAATCGAGTCCTCTACCTTTTCCAAGTGGTCTTACAGCTTTTTGATCCATTTTCATGGTTGTTTTACATAGAAAAACGAACCAGCTTGTGATTGCAAGGTAGTGTTCATATCTTTGAGATTTCTTCTTTTATAACCTTCAATATGCTTGGGGTTTCTTCTTCTATATGTATGTGTATATATGGTGAATGCTATTGAGAAAGATAGCTTCATAATCAATCTTAATCAAAAGTCTAATTAGAGACATATGTGAACTAGTTTCATAGATTCTAGGTTTTTCACATGTTTGAGAGTTGTATTGTGATTAGATTGATATCTAGGATTATTTGTGACTTGATTGAATCATTTGATGATTAATAATCCTTGAAATGTGTTTTGATCTTTTGATTGATAAAATCTAGGATTAATTCAATTGTATGTGTATTTAGAGACAAATAGGATTTAATTGATTATTCAATATATCCTTGCTCTAATTGTTGGCTAGAATATTCATTGAATACATTTTGTGATTCTAGCATTTTTGTGTATGTTTATAACATCTTGAATTTGTGCTTCATGGATATGAATTGTTCAAGTGTTATTTGTGTGAATGAAACTATGAGTTTTATGTGTTAGGTGTTTTTCACATGCTCTAGGTTTTTATTCTAGTTTTGCATCTAGACTTTTATAACTTGTATTTTCACATGTTTAGATCTAGTTGTACCATGGAATGTATTGATCACATGTTCTATGTTGTATTGCTCTGTTTGCTTCATTGCATTCACATGATCACACTAGGAAGTCCTTGTAAAAGGCATGAAGTCTTGGTTAGGATGTGTGGTCCGGATAACCAAGCAAGAAGTCTTGACTAGAGTTGGGATGACTCGGATAGTTAAGCAAGGAGTCATAGCTAGGATCGGGAAGGTCCAGATAGCTATGCAAGGGAGGCTCCTTAGAGGCATGAGTGCCTTGGATAAGTAGTTGGCTACTATATTGGTAGGCTTGGGCGTTTGGTTAGACATAGACTCTAATAGAGAGTGTTGCATAGGATGTGCATTAGCTCTTGAGGAATTTCTAATCTACCAACGATATTGGTTTGGTATGATGTCCAATATATGGTGGCTTCGCATCATTAAGGGATTTTGTATCTTCCAATAGGGATTGGGTAAACATAGAGTCCAATAGGAAGTTGGTCAAGGTTGGTCACTTTTAAGGAATTTCTAATTTACCATCCAATATATAGAGTACCCTATGGTTGTAATTCAACCCGTGGATGTTTTCACCTTGATGGTTTTACCACGTTAAAAAATCCCATGTGTCAATTCTTTCTATCTTTATCTCTTATATTTGTTTATGTGTATATTGTTATCTTGTTACATATTATTCACTTGTGATGTGTAAGGACCTCTATTTTGTGATTGGCTTATTTCATAACATATCACATTGGGGATGATTGTGTAATGGGTAGCTTAAGTCATCTTGATGATTATCAAGGCAAGCTTCCAAGCATCTCCATGACTTTAAGATCAAGAACTTCAAAAGTGTAAGGATTCCCATATCTTGATTGGCTTATTTCGTGGACAAACCACGTGTTGGGGATTATATGTAAGGGTAGCTTAAGTGATTCATTATCAAGCTCAAGACCCTTTCAAGTCCTCAAGGTTGTCAAGCACTCCAAAGGTATATTTCTAGTGCCTATTTTCTTGAAGAGATTTAAAAGCACACACACACTTTGCATTCTTATTCTTGTCTGCATTCTCTTCACATGTCACTTTACACACTAGCACTTTGGTTGATATATCTTGTTGTGTGTATATGTGCTTAGTAATTCGTTTCCCGATATAATTCAGAAACATCCGCGCTTGCACTAATGAGTGCTTGGTTTCGCACGAAGACCGCCTACGGAGAATGCCGTTGGCTTCTCCTTGGTTTTCAGCTTTGATGGTGATCGGCGGTTATGATCAGCGGCCTGGCCGCCGAATGAAACCGCTATTTTGACCTAATTGATTTTTCTCTCGGGTTTGATTCGACGGTTAGATCGGTGGTCACGAAACCGTCGTTGTTCCCTTGGTCTTCTCGGGTTCAATTTGGTGGTTACGAACGACAACCTGGCTGTCGTTTGAAACCGCTGATCGGTGCGTTTCAAGGGCAAACTTGTCTTTTCACATGCCCATTTCTTGATGTCTATAAATATCTTACTTTCTCATTATCTGAATAAGTTCTTTGACTCCTTAGAACCCTAAACTTAAAAGAGAGATTTTTGAGAAAAAAATCAAATCAAGAACTCACCTTTAACCACTCAAATCAAATCCTTTTTGCATCAAATTTCATATTACATCTTCTATGACTATATAGAATGCATCCATGTATGGGTTTGCATTATCACAACTTGCTTGGTAAGATTGTGATTAACTTCATCTTATTTTAGTATTTTTAATATCAAGCCATCTCTTTTATATTACTTGTATGTTTTAGATCATATGCTGAATACAATAAAAGAGAATTGATTGTGATGAATTAATTGAGTGTTGTTTTGTGATAGCTAATTAGGTTTTTGATTAATCTTGATTAGCTAAGCTATTTGACATGTCATTTAGCAATTGATATCTAGGGTTGATTTAATTGATTATATCATCATCCTAGATAAGCATCTAAGGTTACCTAGCCTTGTTTGTTATTTGAATATTCATATATATTAGGTTGTATAATCTCTTCATTGAGAATTAAGTCTTGAGGCTAAGATTGCTTAGGCTTCAAGCAATTGGATTAGAGCCACTTTTAAAGGCCCGCATGGTAGAAGTGGGGGGTTATTGACTGGAGTGTTAGACGAGGTCTACGTAGGTTGTAAACTCCATTTCAATTAGTGGATTTCAAGGTTCGAGTGTGGCGCACTAAACAGCCCGTGGTTTTTCCCAGTGGTTGGGTTTCCACGTATACATCAAGTGTTATTTAAATTCCGCACTATATTACACTTGCTTGTATTTTTGACCAGTAGGGGCGTTTTCATAAAATTGACTTGCATGCGAAAATTGGGTAATAATAGTTAAAATCTATTCACCCCCCCCCCCCCCCCCCCCCCCCCCCTCTAGATATATTATTATACACACCGAGCGTTTATTTATTGAACTTTCAAAAATGTATAACACTTGACCTTGATTCTTGAAGAGATTAGGGTGCACACACACACTTCATGCATTTGTAATTGACATGCATTTGTACCTCATTGTTTATGTGTGCATTCCTCTCACAACCACACTTGCACTTCATGTTAGTCTTAAGTGTGTTGTAATTCATTTCCCTTTGTGTGATCGGAAACGTCCGCGCTTGCACGATGGTGTGTATGTCTTATTGTGATGGTTGACCACTTGAGAATGTCTCATTCTTCTCTTGGATAAGTGTTAGATTTAGTTTGGTTGTTTGGAGTAAAGTGTCTAGTTTCAAAAGATTGGATTTTATGTTTTAAATGTTTTCAAAATTGACATTTGCATGGTCTTGTGACCATAGCATTTTATACAAAGTTTCAAAATGAGTTTTGAAAATTTCTGTACAAACTAGACACTCATACCTTTCCAACGGTATATTATTCGTAATATTTCATGAACGTTTGGATTGGTTTTGATATCTCTAAAGTGACCACTAAAACAGGGCATCTCTACTGTTTTCCAAGTCTGACCTTTGGTCACTCCATTGACCATAACTCTTTCTATAGACATCGAAACATCATTCCATGAAAAGAATAAAAAGTAGACATCTATACCTTTCCAACGGTATATCATACAAAAGGTTTCAATGTCGTTTGGTCATGGTTTGGGGCCCTAAAAAATGAAGCTGTTGTGTTGATTTGCCAGTGCGCTGGTAACTGCGCGGGTCTATACCAGCGCAATGGACCAATGCACTTCTCTGCCCCTGTTTCATAATTTGACCATATCTCACTCATTTGGAGTTTGATTTGGCTCATTTTTGAAGGGAAATTCACGAAATTTATAGGGCTATCATCTAAGCATTACAAATACATCTCTTTCTCTCATTTGTATTCAAGGAACAAAAAGCTTCAATACCCTAGAGAGAGATTAAGAGTTCCCTAGTGAGAGAAAGCACCAAGATTGCTTCTTTAACTCTCCCAAACCCAAAACCTATCATCTTCTTTAACTCTAAGCATCTTTAAAGCATGAGTCTTCTTGGTTTCATGACTAGGTAAGTTAGAACTTCATTGAATAACATTTAATGTTCTTCTTACTCTAGATTAGGTATTTATTGCTTGATTAAATACCTAGACTCTTTTTATTGCATATATTTATGAGTCTTGATAACATGATTAGGCTTGTATTTTGATAGCTTAATTGATTAGGTCATTTTTGCCTAAAAGCTAAGTCATAAACATTCTTGTGTGATTTATTGATAACTAGGTTGATAGACTGTCTTTTAATCAACTAGTTAAGCCTTTGAATGTTTATGTGTTGTTTTGTTGACAATTAGGTTGCTAGAATCTTTTTGCATCTAATTGAGTCCTCAAGTATGAGCATGTAGGCATTGTTGATAACTAGAGTGTTAATTTGCATTATAACATCTAGTTAAGCATTATATGTTTGTCTAGCATATTTGTGTTAAGCATAATTGTCATATGGACATAGACTTTTAATTCTCTTCAATGAGTCAAAGTCTTGTGGCTTCTAAGTGAAGTTGTACAAGAATTGTACTAGCTCCTCTGTAAAAGGCATGTGGGTAGATTAGAAGGTGCTCACGCCAAGAGTAATGGATCGTGGAGATCACTTGAGGATGTAACCTTCTCTTCATATAGAGGTTATCTAGGGTTGGTTGAGGTTCGCTATTAAAGGCTTGTGGGTAGTAGTTGTGGGTGAGTGACCTAGAATGGTTGAGATCAACCCAGGTTGTAAATATTATTACAAGTAGTGGATTCGAGGATCGAGTGTGGCTAGCTGAATAGCTCGTGGTTTTTCCTTGTTGAAGATTTCCACGTAAAAATCAATTGTTCTTTATTTTCCGCACTTTATACTTGATTTTATTGTTTGTTGAATTGAGCTTATGTTAGGTTTATAGTTTGTGTTGGCATGTATTCCATATCAAAATGTGTTTCTTTTGTAATGTTTAGTGGTCCATATGTTGAAGATTTAAGAAGACGAAGAAAGACTTGGCCACAATTCATGCAAAATGCCGGCTTCAAAGAGATATGTGCTTCATTGATCATCAAAGGTAATATAAGACCTCATATCTCTTACAAGGCTAGGCACACACACACACACATGGCATCCTTGTGTGTTCCTTCATGGTTAAACATCATTTATATATCACTTTCACACACTTGATAATATATGCTTATCTTGACAAACTTTGCTTATTGCATGTTCTAGGACTATGTCTAGGAAATATCATATGTGTGTGTCTTTGTGTTTGTATGTTTCCGTATTTTTGTATTTGGACTTGAATATGCTCTATTATGATTCCTTATTGAGTTCCGGTCGTTTCGGTTACTCATTCATTTAATTTTGAGTCCAAACGATGTAGCTACGCTACTTTTCGTTCTCATTCGTTGAGTTGACTTCATCGTTGTTTTTCGAGATGATTTCTCAACCATTTTTCAAAGTTGTTAGTCTTCGTTGTGCGTGAGGGAGTCAGGGTTCGTAATCTGAAAACAGATTCAAAATCGGAGATCGGATGCCCAAGATATGGCTGAAGAACGTGAGGGAGCGCGCGAGAGGAGATAGTGGCCAAGAGGCCACGTGGCCCAAGCCGTGGGCCCCACCGCCAGAGAGCCTCTCTGGCCCCGGGTGGCCTACGCGCCCCCCACGGGCTGGGGTGACGTGGCCACTCTTGATTGGTCCATTTTTTCCTTCTCTTTCCTCCTTTTTAATTCCCTCCATTCCCTTCATTTTGTTTTAAAGAAGAAATATTGTAAAATCCCATCAGATTTTTTCTCCCAAATTTTCTCACCTTCCAAACACCATAACTTCTTCATACGGAGTCGAAATTGAGTGATTCAAGTTGAAGATCATTCGTAATCGAGTCCTCTACCTTTTCCAAGTGGTTTGGCAGTTGTTTGATCGATTTTTCTGGTGGTTCTACATAGAAAACCGAACCAGCTCGTGAACCCAAGGTATTGGTCTAATCTTTGGGATTTCTTCTTTTATAACCTTCAATTTGCTTGGGGTTTCTTCATCTATATATACTTGTATGTTTGGTGAATGCTATTGAGAAAGATAGCTTTGTAGGGAAAAATACCAAGAAGTGCACGCAGCGGAAGCGAGACTAAAAATAGATTTAGTGACTTTTAAAAATTTTTCCTTTTATGAACCTTAAACCCTTTAATTAATTAAACATACATATACAATAACAAAAAGTAGAATACCTTTTGTCGCGTGATCCGATTGACTTACGTCGATGGTAATCCGTAAGATCTTCAATCCTAGCACGAACGTGGATCACCTAGGAGCGTGGTCTCCCTTTTCTTTGAATTGCAAACCTGTGAATGGACAAAACAAACTTTTCTTATCTTTGTTAGTCAAAAAAACAATCAAAAGAATGACTAAGATTATTCCGGTCACTTTTGAGTTCTCAATCTAATGATCGAAACTCGCGTGAACCTAGATCGATATCGTACACACAAGCTTATTGATGAATAAGCAAATAGTATACTATCAAAGAATAATCTAACACTCATTTTTGTTTTAATAGAATAAAATCTTTCTATGAATTGAGAAGAAGAAGAAATTTGTATCAAGAACACATGAAGTGGCCGAATTCTATACTTGTCAATATATAGGTGGCCTAAGTTTGCTTCTTCTTTTCTATTAGGGTTGCCGAAATCCTAACCTAGAAATAACTAGGGTTGCCGCAAAATACATGCCCACCATAGGCTTATGTTGCACCCTAATTTCCATCTAGTTTTTAAGACATCAAACCCTAATCCAACTCATAGATCTTTTATTCTTTTATTTTGACTAAATAAAAAGACTTCTTATTTGATTAAATAAATAAAACTAATTATTTATTTCCTTATCAAACAAGTCTTTTACTTTTACTTTTACTTTTAGGAAATATATTTCCTGATTAGAAAAGATTTGTTTCTTTAATTAAACAATTAATTAATAAATTAATTAATTCTTATTTAATTAAAACAATGAAACAAAATAATATATTAGGTTAAAAATGACCCTTGCCACCCCACTTAGAGTAAATGGGCCAAATATTATTTTCTTATTTCATTTAATCCATTGGACTTTAAATAAAAAGCCCACATGTGAACCAGACCCATTCTTACTAAAAGAAACAAGCCCACATGTATTTCATTAATATATAAATATAATTGAGCAGCCCATTACATAAATAATGTGCAAATTATATTCTTAATATATTAAATGCAATTCTAGATGGACCCTTAAATTGGTCCGGTAGAATATATCAAGTGATCCATGCAAGTCCGTGTGGATTGGGGATCTTGGCGGGCCATCTAAATTTAAGCTTCAATAGACATAACCTAATCACAATCAACAAATGATTCACTTAGGTCCGATCCATTAATTTTAACTCATTCCACTAAAGAGTTAAAACTGAACTCTTAAATAAAGATAGAAAAGGAAGATGCTCCTCATTCATACCCTAGACAATCATATAGGAGATAGTGTATCCTCGTGATTAATATCAGTAATCGCCAAGAGTTCATAAACCGCCTATAACTCTCCAAGTTACCATATTTACTCATATGACCACGTTTTGAACTTGGATATTTTGACTTGTCCAGAAGCCATGTTTTCAATAGACACTATCGAAAACTCAACGTTGAGATTTAATATCCAATTACCTCAAAACATCCATATGATGATATTATACTCTCATTTAATTAAATGGAGCCACGATGTCCATATCTATAAATGAAGTCCTCTATCGATTAACAAATGAATATCACCAAACTATCAAGGATAGACTATGCGATATAATCGTACTCATTGATAACTCAAATGATATCACTTGCAACCATAAGTCCATCATTTATCTCAGGATTAAGATAGACTCTCCGATTGTCCTGATAATGAAAAGACTTTTATCTACTGACGGTTATAGATAAAGTATTTCATTGTGATCCAGTTCAATGCACCCAGTGCACTAGATCCTTTTGCTCGAAGACACTACGATGATTTTAGACTCATCATATCTCTTTTGATCCCACTCAAATGCTAGCAAAAGAATTCTACAACTTTAACAAGATAAAGGTGCCCAACCTTTAACTTAAGTTGTGAACATTATTCAAGACTAACTAAAGAATTGTGTCTACCACATACATATCCAGATGTACGAACAATTCTTCTTTTCCCATAGTCTTTAGACCTTATGATTATTTACTTTGACAATTATAATATTAAACTATAAATGCTATACGATTTGTTAAACCAGAAATCACTTTATTAATATGAAAAAGATTGTTAATTACAACATTACACTCTTGCTATTGAGCATAATCCTAACAAGCTTCACAATCTGAAAGTATACAAACGTAGTTAAATTGCTTAAGGCATACCTAGAGGGGGGGTGAATAGGTTTTTACGCCTTTTTCAATCCCTTGAACAAACTTTCGTTTGTCCCTCAAGGTTGCCTTACATACAACAAATACACTAAGAAAGGACAGCATACATAGACAATATGAATAGGTAATCATATAAGCATGGTCTACATACATCACCAAGTTGTATGAGGTAAACAAACAAATAAGTACAATAACAAAGAATACTTGTATTTCACTATATGTTCAATGAGTTACAAGAGTGATCAGATATCACTATACACAAATACAATATACAAAAGAATCATAGAAATAAAATTGATCAATAAAATGAGTTCACTAATCACACTATACAAAGTCTTGCTTCACAATACATCATAAGTGAATATTATGAAACAAGATAACAAAATGTACAAATAAAATATAAGAGATAGAGATAGGAAGAATTAACATAAGAGATTTTTTTAACGTGGTAAAACCTCCAATGAGGAAACATCCACGGGTTGAACTACAACCATTGGGTACTATATTATTGGAAAGTAAACATAGAACATTTACAAAGTGACCAATCTTTAGCTCACCCAACCTAGTGAAGTCTAAGCCTACCCAACCCTATTGGAAAGTGTGAAATCCCTCAATGATGCGTAACCACCATATATTGGACACCACACAAAACCAACATCGATGGTAGATTAGAAATTTCTCAAGAGTGCATACACCTCCCGTGTACCCTGCTCTATCGGAGTCTATGTCTAACCATACGCCTAGGCCTACCAATACAATAGCCAACTCCCTATCCGAGACACTCATGCCTCTAGGGAGCCTCCCATGCATGACTATCCGAGTCCTCCCGACTCTAGCCATGACTCCTTGCTTACCTATCCGAGTCATCCCGACTCTAGGCAAGTCTTCTTGCTTGGCTATCCGAGTCACCCCGACTCTAACCAAGACTTCATGCCTTTTACAAGGACTTCCTAGTGTGATCATGTGAATGCAAATGATGCAAACAATCAAATCAACATAGAACATGTGATCAATACATTCAATGGCACAAATAGACCTAAACATGTGATATCACAAGTAATCAAGTCTAAATGCAAAATACAAGAATAAAACCTAAAGCATGTGAAACATCAAACACATAAGCTCAAAGTCTCATTCACACATACAACACTTGAATCAAAATATATTCATGAAGAACAAGTTCAAGATGCTATCAATATACAATAAAATGCTAGATATATGAGATTTAAATCAATCAATATTCTAGCCAAAATATAGAGCAAGGATTCAAGATATAAATCAATCAAATCCTAGATTGCTCTAAAACACAAACAAAATTCAATAATCCTAGATTTCATTAATCAAAAGATCAAATCAAATCTCAAGGTCATTTATCACAAAATTGATTCAATCAAGTTCCAAACAACCTAAGATGTCATTCTAATCACAATACAACTCACAAACATATGTAAAACCTAGAATCATAGAAACTAGTCAACATTAGTCTATAAATTGATTTTCAATTAGAATGATAATCAAGCTATCTTTCTCAATAGCTTTTACCAAATATAAACATAAATATAGAAGAAGAAACCCCAAGCAAATTGAAGGTTAAAAAGAAAGAAATCCCAAAGATTAGTCCAATACCTTAGGCTCAACAGCTGGTTCGGTTTTCAGTGTGCAACCACCAGAAAACTTGATCAATCAGCTACCAAACTACTCAGAAATGATTGAGGACTCAATTATGAACGTTCTCCAATTTGAATCACTCAAATCCGACTCTGGATGAGGGAGATATGATGTTTGGAAGATGAGAAAATCTGTTGGAGAGGACTGACGGGATTTTGCAAAATTTTCTTCTTAAAAAATCAAATGGAGAGAGAGGAGGGAAGATAAAGGAGGAGAGAGAAGAATTCCGGGCCAATCAGGTGAGGCCACATCACCCCTGGCCGTGGGGGGCGCGTGGGCCTCATGGGGGCAGAGAGCCCACTTGGCCGTGGGGCCCACGGCCTCCCTCACGGCTAGGCTAAGTGGCCTCACGGCCTGCACCAACTTCTCACGCGCTCCCTCGGTTCTTCAGCCATATCTTGGGCATCCGAACTTCGATTTTGAATCCATTTTTGGATTACGAACCGTGACTCTCTCACGCACGACGACGACTACACAACTTTGAAAAAATGTTGAGAAATCATCTCAGAAAACGACGATGAAGTCAACTCAATGAATAAGAACGAAAAGTAGCGTAGCTACATCGTTTGGACTCGAAATTAAATGAATGAGTAACCGAAACGACCGGAACTCAATAAGGAATCATAATAGATCATATTCAAGTCCAAATACAAAAATACGGAAACATACAATCACAAAGACACACACATATGCTAGTTTCTGGACATAGTCCTAGAAAATGCAATAAACAAAGTTTTACCAATATAGTATGAATGCATGAGCATATTTTGTCGTGTGTGTGAAAGTGATACATAAGTGATGTTTAATCATGAAGGAACACACAAGAATGCCATGTGTGTGTGTGTGCCTAGCCTTGTAAGAGATATGAGGTCCTTTATTACCTTTGTTGAACAATGATGCACAAATCTCTTAAATGTCGGCTTCTTGAATGAATTGTGGTTGAGACATCCTTCGTCTTCTTAATTCTTCAATATACGAACCACTAAACATTACAAGAGAAACACGTTTTGATATGGAATTAATGCCAACACAAACTATAAACCTAACACAATCAATCCTAATCAAAAGTCTATTTAGAGACAAATGTGAACTAGTTTCCATGATTCTAGGTTTTTCACATGTTTGTGTGTTGTATTGTGATTAGGTTGATATCTTAGGTTGTTTGTGACTTGATTGAATAAATTTTGTTATAAATAACCTTAAGATTTGTTTTGATCCTTTGATTGATGAAATCTAGGATTATTGTATTTGTATATGTTTTCGAGCAATCTAGGTGTTAATTGATTTATATCTTAAATCCTTGCTCTACATTTTTGGCTAGAATATTGATTGATTTAATCTCATGTATCTAGCATTTTATTGTATGATGATAGCATCTTGAACTTGTACTTCATGAATATATTTTGTTCAAGTGTTGTATGTGTGAATGAGACTTTGAGCTTATGTGTTTGATGTTTACACATGCTTTAGGTTTTATTCTTGTATTTTGCATCTAGACTTTTATTACTTGTGATATCACATGTTTAGGTCTATTTGTACCATGGAATGTATTGATCACATGTTCTATGTTGAATTGGTTGTTTGCATCATTTGCATTCACATGATCACACTAGGAAGTCCTTGTAAAAGGCATGAAGTCTTGGCTAGAGTCGGTATGATTCGGATAGCCAAGCAAGAAGACTTGTCTAGAGTCGGGATGACTCGGATAGGCAAGCAAGAAGTCATGGCTAGAGTCAGGAGGACTCGGATAGTCATGCATGGGAGCCTCCCTAGAGGCATGAGTGCCTTGGATAGGGAGTTGGCTATTATATTGGTAGGCCTAGGCATATGGTTAGACATAGACTCCAAAAGAGCGGGGTACACGGGAGGTGTATGCACTCTTGAGGAATTTCTAATCTTCCATCGATGTTGGTTTGTGTGTTGTCCAATATATGGTGATTCCGCATCATTGAGGGATTTCATACTTTCCAATAGGGTTGGGTAGACTTAGACTCCACTAGGTTGGGTAAGCTAACGATTGGTCACTTTGTAGATTCTCTATTTTTATCATCCAATATATATAGTACCCTAATGGTTGAATTTCAACTCGTGGATGTTTCCCCCTTGGAGGTTTTACCACGTTAAAAAATCTCTTGTGTTAATTCTTCCTATCTCTATCTTTTATATTTTATTTGTGTATGTTATTATCTTGTTTCATATTATTCACTTGTGATGTATAGTGAAGCAAGTATTTGTAAAGTGTGATTTGTGGATTCATTCCTTTGATCATTTTTGTATATATGATTCTTTTGTATATTGTAATTTTTGTATAGTGATATTTGATCACTCTTGTAACTCATTGAACATCTATTGAAATACAAGTATTCTTTGTTGTTGTGTTTATTTGTTCTTATACCTCACACAACTAGGTGATATAAATAGACCTTGTTCACATGATTATATTCTCATATTGTCTATGTATGTCTTTCTTGGTTTATTTTGTTGTGTGTAAGGCTACCTTGAGGGTCAAACAAAAGTTTGTTCAAGGGATTGAAAAAAGGTGTAAAAACCTATTCACCCCCCCTCTAGGTATGCCTTAAGCAATTTAACTACGTTTGTATACTTTCAATTAGTATCAGAGCGGGTCGTTGGACGGAACTCGACGAGATCCGGTTTATACTTACGTGTTGATTGCTTAGGTTTTTGTGTCATAGTTGTCCTCCTTTATTTGTTGTGGAAAAGGTTCTTTTTGTTTTTTATTGCATTTGTCTACTAACAACTTTATTGATAAGCTTGAAAGAGTGTTAGTTACAAAAGCAAAGAAGAAGATGTTCTTGTTTTCCAAAGGATGATCAATTTAGATTTGATCACTTACTCAAGCAACATAATGAAGAAATCCACATAGAGTGATGATGTCTCTAGTGATGAGGAGAGCTCAAGTGATGAGTCTTCTAGTGAAGAAGAGTTGGTAAGCAACTTTGTTGCATTCATGACATCTCACTCTATCCTAGAGGATGTATGTCAAAATTCGTTGGATGAGGAGGTTGATCCAAATCATTAAGAGTGCTTAAGATGATTTGATCAAGCTACAAGTGGATGAGTTTGTCTCAACAACTCGGAGGCTCTTGGGTGAAAAGAATGCTCTTGCCAAGAAGCTTAGAGAAGTTGAAGGGTTTGTTCTTGAAAGGGATAGGATCATCTCTAATTTGACTTAGGAAGCTCAAGTGACGCGGTAGTTGAGGAGAAGCTCATATAAGCATCACTTCCTACAAGCGAAGTCATTGTTAAAGAAAAAGCTACTAAGAAGAGACATTCCAAGAAGAAGAACAAGTTGAAGAATAAGGTACCCCTTGAAACTCCCATTTGTGCTTCTCCAACTCCGGAAGGTAAAATCTCTCCTTTTGTTCTCATATGTCATTTTTGCAATACTATAGGTCATATCAAGCCCGAGTGCTATAAATTCATTGAATATTGCAACATAGAAAATGCATCTAGGAATAGAGAGATTGGACCTCATTTTATGCATGCTAAAGCTTTTGAATATGGAAAGCATGATAACCTCTCAAAGCATGTTAAGAATGTCCGGAAGGTGAAGAATGTATATCCTTCAAAATTTGACAATGCATGTGTTGCTAACAATGTTGAGAAAAAGAGTTTTAATGATATTATTGTGAATCAAGTTGTGGAAGAACTTTACTCTAGGTTCAACATTGTGGTCAAAGAGAATCTTGATAATGTTCATGTATGTCCACCCAAGACAAAATTTGTCAAGGGTGAGTGCTCTTACCATTAGTGTAAGTTGCACATGTGAGTTAGCTTTAAGACTAGTGTTGTTGTTAAGAAGCTTAGCTTGTTTGCTTTGTATCTTTACAACTTGACATGAGCTTAGCTATCTCACATTGATTGTTATGATAGTCAAAATTTGTTGATTAACTTTTGAGAAGTTTTTTTTTTTTTTTTTGGAATCTATATGGTGACATTAATGTTAAGGCTTTTAGAGAAAGTCATTTTTTTGTTGGTTAAGTTGGATTACATTGTCTTTAGTCTTTTGGAATCGACACACCTATAACTTATAGTCATGAGGACTTACAAGCCAAGAGGACTCATAAAAAGGGTGAAGGCATTGTATTTGATGAAAATAGCTTGCGAAGGTATCTCTATATCATATTGCTTGCTCACTTGATTTTTCATCTATCAACTCATTGTTTGTATCACATTCATGAAGCATGTCATAATTGAGAACTAGTATAGTGTTTATATGGTCCTCTTTAACATTTGCTAGTTTAAGATCTTTGGTGATAAGTGTTCACATTGATCTTATTCATGATGTGTGTTGTTATTTGTATGATTGTTGAGTGGCTAATTTTTGAATAATGTGAGCTTCATATTCTTTGATAGCTACTCTCTTGAGAAGTAGAGATCTTAAGTAAGTCTTTTTACTTGCTTCTTGATCATGTGCTTTTAAGCCTTAAATTTTGGTTTCAAAAAATGCACTTTGCTTCTCTTGTATGTCTTGTTAAGTATGTTGAATTTGATTGATATTAGCTTTGGATACACCTTGAAGTCCTAAGGACTAGTACATTTAAAAATGACCAATGGTTGGTATCCATTTGCTTCGGCAACATAGAACTCAACGAGCACCCTCATGGAAAGGGCTACACACCTTGGTTGTGCAGCCGCCCAATGTAGGAAAGGGCTACGCCATTGTGATGAGTGAAAGCCGCCACGAGGAGTATATGTTTTTGTTAGAAAAATCAAAGAAGTGTTGAATTGAATCATTAAAAAAAAATCTTTGATTCAAGCCTAAAAAGAAAAAAAAAAGGCTTATGGAGTATAGTTGAATAATCAAATGAGCTCGGGTTGACAAATAGAAATGGGTTGACGAGCCACATGCACACACACGCTCACATGTTGAAATCTATTCTCTTTATAAGCAAAATTTTGGATGATAACCGGTTTGACCTTTTTATGGAAAGGCCTAAGATGAATAGATGTTGAAATTGTTTGCATGCTTGATTATCAAACTACTTCTTTTCATATACTTGAAGTAAAATCTTCACACACTCACTTTTGCTTATTTAGTATTTTGATACTTTAGCAATTTTTGAAGACATATGAGAGTGATTGAAAATCTTGATGTAACTATCTTAGATATGTGAAGCTTATTTGCAAATCTAATAAAATTGCTTGTGATGTGATTGTGTGGTGATTTTTATGAACATTTGTCTATCTTGATTTTAGATGAGACACTTGTCAAGGGGGAGCATAATATGCTAAATTTTTGTTCTCTTTTATGACATGTTCACATGTTCTACAAGGTTGTTGTTTGTTGGCATTATTCTTATTTTTGATAAATCATGGAGATGCTATGATAAATTCTTATATGCATGATGTTTTGTTGAATATAATGTTTTGCCTTTGTATATGTTTATTGGTTACTAATTTGTTTCTTTGTTTCCTCTCACTTTTTGTTTTTAGTGTCTTTGTGTTACAAGATCATGGGTAAGGCGAAGAAGGTTGGTGGTAATGTTTCTTCTATTCCTGTTGACAAGTCTAAACCTTCACTTTCTTCCAAGCTTTCCAAAGCCAACAATGTGAAGGATTTGGGAATATTTGGTTGCAAGAAGATCATTCAAGAAAGAGGTATATATTTGAACTCTTGTGATGGTTCTTATGTTTATAAGGTGCTTATGGGTAGAAATTGGGGTTCTTGGATTGACATGTTAGGAGTTTCTAATGAGACCATGGTTAGAGAATTTTATCATGTTTACAAAGAAAGTTCTACTGTGACTAGTGCCATTTTGAACATAAGAAATGTTGTTTTTAGAGTTTGTGCTAGGAAGTTGAATGAATTTCTAGACTTGCCCTATGATATTGAGTCGGATTTCCTTGATGTTGATGTCTTGGAAAACCTTGATTTAATGGGTAAAACTCTTTGTGATGATGTTAATTTTATGTGGTGGAAACGTGCTTTTATTAGACAAGGCGAGCTAACCAAAGTGAGTGCTTTTTGGCATTTATTTGTTTGCTCCAATCTTGCTGTTTCTACTAATGCTTCCGAGCTTAATAGAGATAAAATCAAGATTGTGTATTCCTTGGTGACTAACAAACCTATAAATCTTGGTGAATTGCTTGTGGAACAAATTGAGATTGTGGCTTGCACAAGTCGATTGGATAAGAAATTAGCTTTTCCGGGATTTATTACTCAATTGTGCGTAGCTAAAGGAGTGAAGACTCTTGATGATGATGTGATACTTCCTCCCTTGGAAAAGTTAAGTGAGAAACGTGTGACAAGCATGTCATACAAGGAAAAAGGAAAGTCTTGTGATACTTTTAGGCTATTTAGTGAATCTCTTGATTCTAGCCGTATTCCTTGCTCACCTACACTTCCAAGTTGGGCTATGCAATTGAAGATTGAGGTTGAAAAGTCACGAAGATTGATTGAGGCGTCACAAAGGAAGATTGAAGATCTTAGTACCAAAATTGTTGTACAAGATGAGAGGATCAAAGAATTGGAAGGAAAAGCAACTACAACAAAGCACTATGTGAGATCATCAAACCGTAATACTTTCCTTGGCGGCACAAGTGGCTAGAGAGTTCCTTGAGGTATATTTTCTTACTCTTTCCCTTTGGCTTCATATCATGTCAAAAAGGGGGAGAAATATGAGAGATGTGGGAGATATCTAGCATGCTTAGTCTCATTTTTTATTTATTTATTTTTTTTAGTATATTTGGTATCAAGTTTGAACTTTATGGCATGTAATATTTTTTTTGTTAAATCTTGGCTAAGAATGCTTTGTTGGATAGTATGTATTAAGGGGGAGCATACATGATCCATTTGAACTTAAATGTTTTTATTTTCTTGCCTAAGATTGTATATTGCCATATGTGTTGTCTCTTGGATATTCGTGTGCTTTCAAGTTTATTTTAGGTGATATCAAGAGAAGACCAAGATGAAGTTCAAGTCTTGTTGTTTTAATTTGTGTCTATATGTGTAACTCATTGTACTCATTGTGACCAAATTTTCTTTGTAATTGTTTTAGTATATGTTAGGGGTTTTGACATGGAATTTGCCAAAGGGGAGATTGTTAGGTTTATAGTTTGTGTTGGCATGTATTCCATATCAAAACGTTTTTCTTTTGTAATGTTTAGTGGTCCATATGTTGAAGATTTAAGAAGATGAAGAAAGTCTTGGCCACAATTCATGCAAAATGCCGGCTTCAAAGATATATGTTCTTCATTGATCATCAAAGGTAATATAAGACCTCATATCTCTTACAAGGCTAGGCACACACACACACATGGCATCCTTGTGTGTTCCTTCATGGTTAAATATCATTTATATATCACTTTCACACACTTGATAATATATGCTTATCTTGACAAACTTTGCTTATTGCATGTTCTAGGACTATATCTAGGAAGTAGCATATGTGTGTGTCTTTGTGTTTGTATGTTTCTGTATTTTTGTATTTGGACTTGAATATGCTCTATTATGATTCCTTATTGAGTTCCGGTCGTTTCGGTTACTCATTCATTTAATTTCGAGTCCAAATGATGTAGCTACGCTACTTTTCGTTCTCATTCGTTGAGTTGACTTCATCATCGTTTTCCGAGATGATTTCTCAACCATTTTTCAAAGTTGTGTAGTCATCGTTGTGCGTGAGGGAGTCATGGTTCGTAATCCAAAAATAAATTCAAAATCGGAGTTCGGATGCCCAAGATACGGCTGAAGAACGTGAGGGAGTGCGCGAGAGGAGAGAGTGGCCAAGAGGCCACGTGGCCCAAGCCATGTGGGAGCCATGGGCCCCACGGCCAGAGAGCCTCTCTGGCCCCATGTGGCACACGTGCCCCCCATGGGCTGGGGTGACATGGCCACTCTTGATTGGTCCATTTTTTCCTTCTCTCTCCTCCTTTTAAATTCCCTCCATTCCCTCCATTTGTTTTAAAGAAGAAATATTGTAAAATCCCGTCAGATTTTTTCTCCCAAATTTTCTCACCTTCCAAACACCATAACTTCTTCATACGGAGTCGAAATTGAGTGATTCAAGTTTAAGATTGTTCGTAATTGAGTCCTCTACTATTTCCAAGTGGTTTGGCAGCTGTTTGATCGATTTTTTCTGGTGGTTCCACATAGAAATCCGAACCAGCTTGTGAATCCAATGTATTGGTCTTATCTTTGGGGTTTCTTCTTCTGTATGTATGTTTATGTTTGGTGAATGCTATTGAGAAAGATAGCTTCATAATCATTCTAATCAAAAGTCTATTTAGAGACAAATGTGGATTAGTTTCTATGATTCTAGGTTTTTCACATGTTTGTGAGTTGTATTGTGATTAGAATGACATCTTAGGTTGTTTGTAACTTGATTGAATCAATTTTGTGATAAATGACCTTGAGATTTGATTTGATCCTTTGATTGATGAAATCTAGGATTATTGTATTTGTATGCGTTTTAGAGCAATCTAGGATTTAATTGATTTATATCTTGAATCCTTGCTCTATATTTTTGGCTAGAATATTAATTGATTTAATCTCATGTATCTAGCATTTTATTGTATGTTGATAGCATCTGAACTTGTACTTCATGAATATATTTTGTTCAAGTGTTGTATGTGTGAATGAGACTTTGAGTTTATGTGTTTGGTGTTTACACATGCTTTAGGTTTTATTCTTGTATTTTGCATCTAGACTTTTATTACTTGTGATATCACATGTTTAGGTCTATTTGTACCATGGAATGTATTGATCACATGTTCTATGTTGAATTGGTTGTTTGCATCATTTGCATTCACATGATCACACTAGGAAGTCCTTGTAAAAGGCGTGAAGTCTTGGCTAGAGTCGGGATGACTCGGATAGCCAAGCAAGAAGACTTGTCTAGAGTCGGGATGACTCGGATAGGCAAGCAAGAAGTCATGGCTAGAGTCAGGAGGACTCGGATAGTCATGCATGGGAGACTCCCTAGAGGCATGAGTGCCTTGGATAGGGAGTTGGCTATTATATTGGTAGGCCTAGGCGTATGGTTAGACATAGACTCCAAAAGAGCGAGGTACACGGGAGGCGTATGAACTCTTGAAGAATTTCTAATCTTCCATCGATGTTGGTTTTGTGTGTTGTCTAATATATGGTGGTTCCGCATCATTGAGGGATTTCATACTTTCCAATAGGGTTGGGTAGACTTAGACTCCACTAGGTTGGGTGAGCTAAGATTGGTCAATTTGTGGATTCTCTATTTTTATCATCCAATATATATAGTACCCTAATGGTTGTATTTCAACCCGTGGATGTTTCCTCCTTGGAGGTTTTACCACGTTAAAAAATCTCTTGTGTTAATTCTTCCTATCTCTATCTTTATATTTTATTTGTGTATGTTATTATCTTGTTTCATATTATTCACTTATGATGTATAGTGAAGCAAGTATTTGTAAAGTGTGATTTGTGGATTCATTCCTTTGATCATTTTTGTGTAGGGAAAAATACCGTAGTACACGCAGCGGAAGTGAGACTAAAAATTGATTTAGTAACTTTTAAAATTTTTCCTTTTTATGAACCTTAAACCCTTTAATCAATTAAACATATATATTATCTAACAAAAGAAGAATACCTTTTGTCGCGTGATCCGATTAACTTACGTCGATGGTAATCCGCAAGATCTTCAATCCTAGCACGAACGTGAATCACCTCGGAGCGTGGTCTCCCTTTTTCTTTGAATTGCAAACCTGTGAATGGACAAACAAACTTTTCTTTTTCTTTGTTAGTCACAAAAACAATCAAAAGAAGACTATGATTATTCCGGTCACTTTTGATTTCTCAATCTAATGATCGAAACTCGCGTGAACCTAAATCGATGTTATACACACAAGCTTATTGATGAACAAGCAAATAGTGTACCATCAAAGAATAATCTATCACTCTTTTATGTTTTTAGTAGAATAAAAATAATGCTCTCTATGAATTAAGAAGAAGAAGAAAATTGTCTCTCAAGCACAAAACCTTAGAGTGGCCGAATTCTATAAGTCCACTTATATAGGTGGCCAAATTTTCTTTCCTTCTTTTTATTAGGGTGGCCGAATTCTACACTAAAAGGGACTAGGGTTGCCGCAACACACAAGCCAAAAAGAGTTTGTGTTGCACCCTAATTTCCATCTAGTTTAAGACTTCAAACCCTAATCCAACTCATAGATATTTTATTCTTTTGTTTGACTAAATAAAAAGACTTCTTATTTGATTAAATAAATAAAATTAATTATTTATTTTCTTATCAAACAAGTCTTTTAATTTTAGTATACTACTACCAATAGTATAACTCTAGGAATCATATTTACTAATCAGAAAAGATTTGTTTCTTAATTAAACAATTAATTAATAAATTAATTAATTCTTATTTAATTAAACAATGAAACAAAATAATATATAGGCTAATATATTAACCCTTGCCGCCCCACTTAAAATAAATGGGCCATATATTATTTTCTTATTTCATTTAATCCATTGGACTTTAAATAGAAAGCCCACATGTGGACCAGACCCATTCTTACTAAAAGAAACAAGCCCACATGTCTTTCATTAATATATTAATATAATTGAGCAGCCCATTAAATAAATAATGTGTAAATTATATTCTTAATATATTAAATGCAATTCTAAATGGACCCATAAATTGGTCCGGTAGAATATATCAAGTGATCCATGCAAGTCCGTGTGGATTGGGGATCTTGGCGGGCTATCTAAATTTAAGCTTCAATAGACATAACCTAATCACAATCAACAAATGATTCACTTAGGTCCGATCCATTAATTTTAACTCATTCCACTAAAGAGCTAAAATTGAACTCTTAAATAAAGACAGAAAAGGAAGATGTTCCTCATTCATACTCTAGACAATCATGTTGGAGATAGTGTATCCTCGTGATTAATATTAGTAATCGCCAAGAGTTCATAGACCACCTATAACTCTCCAAGTTACCATATTTACTCATATGACCACGTTTTGAACTTGGATATTTTGACTTGTTCAGAAGCCATGTTTTCAATAGACACTATCGAAAACTCAACGTTGAGATTTAATATCCAATTACCTCAAAACATCCATATGATGATATTATACTCTCATTTAATAAATGGAGCCACGATGTCCATATCTATAAATGAAGTCCTCTATCGATTAACAAATGAATATCACCAAACTATCGAGGATAGACTATGCGATATAATCGTACTCATTGATAACTCAAATGATATCACTTGCAACCATAAGTCCATCATTTATCTCAGGATTATGATAGACTCTCCGATTGTCCTGATAATGAAAAGACTATTATCTATTGACGGTTCTAGATAAAGTTTTTCATTGTGATCCAGTTCAATGCACCCAGTGCACTAGATTCTTTTACTCGAAGACACTCCGATGATTTTAGACTCATCATATCTCATTTGATCCCACTCAAATGCTAGTAAAAGAATTCTACAACTTTAACAAGATAAAGGTGCCCAACCTTTAACTTAAGTTGTGAACATTATTCAAGACTAACTAAAGAATTGTGTCTACCACATATATATCCAGATGTACGAACAATTCTTCTTTTCTCATAGTCTTTAGACCTTACGATTATTTACTTTGACAATTATAATATTAAACTATAAATGCTATATGATTTGTTAAACCAGAAATCACTTTATTAATATGAAAAAGATTGTTAATTACAATATTATACTCTTGCTATTGAGCATAATCCTAACATTTTGTATATATGATCTTTTGTATATTGTAATTTTTGTATAGTGATATTTGATCACTCTTGTAACTCATTGAACATCTTTTGAAATACAAGTATTCTTTGTTGTTGTGTCTATTTGTTCTTATACCTCACACAACTAGGTGATATACATAGACCTTGTTCACATGATTATATTCTCATATTGTCTATGTATGTCTTTCTTGGTTTATTTTGTTGTGTGTAAGGCTACCTTGAGAGACAAATGAAAGTTTGTTCAAGGGATTGAAAAAAGGTGTAAAAACCTATTCACCCCCCTCTAGGTATGCCTTAAGCAATTTAACTACGTTTGTATACTTTCAGTTTATTGTGATTAATATTGACTAATCGAAAATTGGTAATAATCGATTAACAACCCATTCACCGCCCCCCCCCCCCCCCCCCCCCCCAGGTTGTATTTAGACGCACGCTATAAAATATATTATTTCCCCCCCCCCCCCCCCCCCCCCCCCCCCCTCTAGGTTGTATTTAGACGCACGCTATAAAATATATTATTTTCATAATGTATATTGAAACAAGATTTTGTAAAGTGTGATTTGTAAACAAATTCATTTGATCATATTTGTAATTATAATTCTTTTGTATAGTGTTACCTTTGTGTAATGTTATATTTGTTGATACTTGTAATACATTGAAAATATATTGAAATACAAGTACTCTTTGTTATTGAGTTTGAGACAAATTATAGCACAGTGTGTATAAAACTATCTAGAGGGGGGGGGGGGGGTGAATAGATTTTAAACTTATTACCTAATTTTTCGTGTGAAGTCAATATTACGAAATTACCCCTAACTAGATAAAGCAATAAATCAAGTATAAAATGCAGAAATTAAATAACACTTGATTTTTACGTGAAAACCCTCACGGGAAAAACCACGGGCTAGTAAGTAAGCCACACTCGAACCTCGAATCCACTAAATATGTAAAACGATTACAACCTAATCCCGGAAGTAATCACACACCTACCTAATCCCGGTATAAGTGAACATAGTCCAATTTGCTTGCGATCTAAGCAACCTAATCCCGGAAGCTACACACAAGACTTACTTTCTCAATGAAGAGAATAACACCCTAAGTGAATATATGAATATCCAAATGCAACATAGATCAAGGGAAACCCTATATGCTTATCTAAGATGATGAATATGCAATTAGAACAATCCTAGATATTAAAACTAAATGACATGTCAAATAGTTTAGCTAATCAAGATTAAGCACAAAACCTAATTAGCTATCACAATACAACTTCTCAAACATACAACACACTAATCTCAATCTTGTATCAAAAGATATATGAAAATCATACAAGTAATAAATTGAGATTGCTTGTTAAAAAAAACACAAAATATGTAAGATATTAGTGAAAAGCTTACCAAGCAAAGTGTGATGAAGAATCCATGCAAAAAGACATCTAGATGATCAAAGATGATGCTAGATGATGATTGTTGATCATGAAAAGGTGTTTGAGTAATTAAAAATGAGTTCTTGGAATTTTTCTTCTCTTTGAAAAATATCCTAAGTATGAAATCTGAATATGAACTCTCTTGATTGACCTAAAGTCAAAGTGGCATATATATAGGGGGCCAAATCAAAGTGTGGTCGTTTTGAATAAGTTGGCCTGAAATTGCCTTGGGCGCTGTACGTAGAGCGCCTTTGTACAGCGCCTGTACAGCGTGCCTGTACAGCGCCCCAACTCTGTTCTCTCAGGAAAACAGAGTGGCGCTGTACGTACAGCGCTTTGTACAGCGCCTGTACAGCGACCGAATTAAATCGATCAGTTCTGTACAGCGCTCGATGGGCACTGTTCGTACAGCGCTTCTATAGAGCGCTTTTGAGAGTGCCCATTGCAAAAATGTAATCCTAAGTCTAAGCATGACAAGGCAATTGGATATGCAAGATGCAATCAACATAACATGCAAGAAGAGATGTTAATGAACATTAATGCACAAAATAAGACACACAACATACAAGGATTCAACATATGCATGAGTTGTGAGTGTGTGCAACTATCTCTTCAAGATAAGTAAGCACATAGAAATTTACCTTCGGTGCTTATCAAGACGAGGTCTTCAAAGGGCTTTAGCAATAACACCAACACTTAAGCTACCTTTACAAAGAACCCCAACATGTGGTTTGTCCACGAAATGAGCCAATCAACAAATAGGAACCTTACAGAGTTTTTGTGTTGCTATACCTCATGCAACTAATTGATATATATATACTAGACTTAAATGATCACATGCTTATATTGTCTATGTATGAGTCCTTGGTTTATATGTTATATGTAAGGCTACCTTGAGGGACTAACATAAGTTTGTTCAAGGGATTGAAAAAGGCGTAAAAACTTATTCACCCCCCCCTGACACGCCCAAACCGGCTCTACAAATGTCACTGTAATTTAACCTAATCTACCTCGGTTGTATTAAAGGGGCGTGCGAGTCTGGTGACCCTATTGCAAGTGCACAAGTCATCAAACTAGTGTAGTGAGCAAATAAGGGTATCGTTCCCACGAGGTAAGCACTACAAGCTTTCTATCCTTAGATTACTCTACAATTTCCTAATGCTTCTAACAAGTTTACCTAAGTTAACTAATGATTACAACTGAATAGGTCTAAGTTGAAGATGTTGAATTAGCAATTACAACTACTTGAATTAAATTCTAAAATGAAAATTGTTAAGGAATTAGATTCATTCAAGTAACATCCTAGCTACTCATCAATCAATCGTTAAGCCTATCCTCCAATTACCACATGCATATATTCATATGAATGTTATAAGCACCTAATTCTCAACTTAATCACCATTAATTCTAAGATTAGAGAGTGATCAAGGGGAAATCAATGATTGAATGGTAGAGAATTACAAGTTAGTAATCTCTACTCATAGGTGCTTCTTGTAGGGAAAAATAACAAAAGTAGTACACGCAGCGGAAGCGATACTAAAATTAGATTTAGTGACTTTTAAAAATTTTTTCCTTTATGAACCTTAAACCCTTTTAATCAATAAACATGCATATACATTAACAAAAAGTAGATTACCTTTTGTCGCGTGATCCGATTGACTTACGTCGATGGTAATCCGCAAGACCTTCAATCCGAGCACGAACGTGGATCACCTAGGAGCGTGGTCTCCCTTTTCTTTGAATTGCAAACCTGTGAATGGACAAAACAAAACTTTTCTTTTCTTTGTTAGTCATAAAACAATCAAAAGAATGTCTAAGATTATTCCGGTCACTTTTGAGTTCTCAATCTAATGATCGAAACTAGCGTGAACCTAGATCGATATCGTATACACAAGCTTATTGATGATTAAGCAATAGTATACTATCAAAGAATAATATAACACTCCTTTTTGTCTTAGTAGAATAAAAACTCTCTATGAATGAAGAAGAAGAAGAAAAATAAAATCTCAAGCACACATGTATATGGTGGCCGAACCCTATAAGAGCACTTATATAGGTTGGCCGAATTTTTCTTTCTTTTTCCTTTAGGGTTGCCGAATTCTATGTAGTTTTAGATTAGGGTTGGCCGAATTTCATCATGTCACTTATATAGGGTGACCGAAATTCAACCCTAATTCTTTTCAACTTTATAGACTTCAAACCCTAATCCAACTCATTGATTTTTATTCTTTTATTTTGACTAAATAAAAAGACTCCTTATTTGATTAAATAAATAAAATTTATTTATTTATTTCCTTATCAAACAAGTCTTTTACTTTTAGGAAAGATTTGTTTCTTTAATTAAACAATTAATCAATAAATTAATTAATTCTTATTTAATTAAAACAAATGAAACAAAATAATATATTAGGTTAAAACATTAACCTTGCCGCCCCACTTGTATAAAATTGGGCCTAATATTATTTTCTTATTTCATTTAATCCATTGGACTTTAAATAAAAAGCCCACATGTGAACCAGACCCATTCTTACTAAAAGAAACAAGCCCACATGTCTTTCATTAATATATTAATATAATTGAGCAGCCCATTACATAAATAATGTGCATATTATATTCTTAATATATTAAATGCAATTCTAGATGGATCCTTAAATTGGTCCGGTAGAATATATCAAGTGATCCATGCAAGTCCGTGTGGATTGGGGATCTTGGCGGGCCATCTAAATTTAAGCTTCAATAGACATAACCTAATCACAATCAACAAATGATTCACTTAGGTCCGATCCATTAATTTTAACTCATTCCACTAAAGAGCTAAAACTGAACTCTTAAATAAAGATAGAAAAGGAAGATGCTCCTCATTCATACCCTAGACAATCATATTGGAGATAGTGTATCCTCGTGATTAATATCAGTAATCGCCAAGAGTTCATAGACCGCCTATAACTCTCCAAGTTACCATACTTACTCATATGACCACGTTTTGAACTTGGATATTTTGACTTGTCCAGAAGCCATGTTTTCAATAGACACTATCGAAAACTCAACGTTGAGATTTAATATCCAATTACCTCAAAACATCCATATGATGATATTATACTCTCATTTAATTAAATGGAGCCACGATGTCCATATCTATAAATGAAGTCCTCTATCGATTAATAAATGACTATCACCAAACTATCGAGGATAGACTATGCGATATAATCGTACTCATTGATAACTCAAATGATATCACTTGCAACCATAAGTCCATCATTTATCTCAGGATTAAGATAGACTCTCCGATTGTCCTGATAATGAAAAGACTATTATCTACTGACGGTTCTAGATAAAGCTTTTCATTGTGACCCAGTTCAATGCACCCAGTGCACTAGATCCTTTTGCTCGAAGACACTCCGATGATTTTAGACTCATCATATCTCATTTGATCCCACTCAAATGCTAGCAAAAGAATTCTACAACTTTAACAAGATAAAGGTGCCCAACCTTTAACTTAAGTTGTGAACATTATTCAAGACTAACTAAAGAATTTTGTCTACCACATACATATCCAGATGTACGAACAATTCTTCTTTTCCCATAGTCTTTAGACCTTATGATTATTTACTTTGACAATTATAATATTAAACTATAAATGCTATACGATTTGTTAAACCAGAAATCACTTTATTAATATGAAAAGATTGTTAATTACAACATTACACTCTTGCTATTGAGCATAATCCTAACAATCTCCCACTTGCGCTATAGCAAATGTGTCATATCTCTCAAGCCCATGTTCTCTAGATGCCCATCGAAACTCTTCTGAGGTAGAGCCTTTGTGAAGGGATCCGCTAGATTTTCTACTGACGCGATTTTGGTAATCGTCACGTCACCTCTTTGAACAATCTCCCTTAAAAGATGATACTTTCTTTCAATGTGTTTACCTCTCTTGTGACTTCTTGGTTCTTTCGAATTAGCCACTGCTCCACTGTTGTCACAGTAGATAGTGATCTGCTTATTCGCACTAGGAACCACTTCTAAGTCAATCAAGAATTGGCGGAGCCAAACAGCCTCTTTGGCAGCTTCGCATGCAGCAACATACTCAGCTTCAATGGTGGAATCAGCAATACAAGATTGCTTGATACTCCTCCATATAACTGCTCCTCCTCCAATAGTAAACACAGCCCCTGATGTGGATTTTCTGGAGTCAGAATCTGATTGGAAATCAGAATCTGTATACTCAACGGGAACCAAATCCCCTCCAGAGTATACAAGCATATTATCTCTCGTTCTCTTAAGATACTTGAAAATATGCTTGACTGCCGTCTAGTGATCAGGACCAGGTTTCGATTGAAACCTGCTAACTATGCCAACAGCAAAACAAATATCTGGTCTAGTACAGAGCATTGCATACATGAGACTTCCAACTGCCGAGGCATATGGAACTCTACTCATGAATTGCTCTTCATGCTCATTCTTAGGAACTTGTTCCTTAGAAAGCTTGATTCCATGTCTGAAAGGTAACATACCTTTCTTGGAATCCTGCATGGAAAACCTAGACAAGATCTTGTCTATGTATGAAGCTTGGGATAATGCAATCGTTCTATTCTTTCTATCCCTTATTACTTGGATACCTAGAATAAAACTTGCTTCTCCTAAGTCCTTCATATCAAATTGTTTTGCTAACCATTCTTTTACTGATGTCAATACACCTACATCGTTTCCAATGAGTAGTATATCATCAACATAAAGAATCAGGAAAACCAACTTGTCGCCTTTAATCCTTTTGTATACACATGGTTCGTCAGGATTCTGAATAAATCCAAAACCGTTGACAGCTTGATCAAACCTTATGTTCCAGGATCTGGATGCTTGCTTTAATCCATATATGGATTTCTGCAACTTGCATACCTTATCCACTTGGCCCTTTTCAATGAATCCCTCTGGTTGCATCATGTAGATGCTTTCGTCAAGACTTCCATTTAGGAAAGCTGTCTTGACGTCCATTTGCCAAATCTCTAGATCTAAAGATGCTGCAATGGATAAGAGTATCCTAATGGATTTAAGCATGGCCACAGGAGAGAAGGTTTCCTCGTAATCGATACCTTCTTTCTGTGTATACCCTTTAGCTACCAATCTAGCTTTAAAGGTTTCCACCTTTCCATCCATACCTCTTTTCCTCTTGTATACCCACTTGCACCCAATGGGTTTTATCCCTTTAGGTAAGTCTACAAGGGACCAGACTTTGTTATCGAACATAGATTCAATCTCGGATTGCATTGCCTTTTGCCAATGGCGACTATCAACATCCTCCATAGCTTCCTTGTACGTATAGGGATCATCGTCGTCCGGGAGATTCTCCACTGATTCTCCCAGACCGATGTATCTTCCGGGTTGTGTTCTAACCCTCCCACTACGACGAGGAATGGTAGGTTGTTGATCTTGTGTTGGATCAGAACTTACAATTGGGTTAGGTTGTGTAACCTCTCGTGGAATTATATCTCCTGACATCTCATTCAGGACAATTCTACTTCTAGGCACAAAATCATTCATATAGTCCTTTTCCAGAAATTTAGCATTCGTCGAAACAAATACTTTAAGGTCTGAAGGACTATAGAAATAATATCCTTTAGTTTCTTTTGGATACCCTACAAATATACATGTTTCTGAACGGGACTCCATCTTTTCTGTCTTTCCTTTTAACACATGCGCAGGACAACCAAATATCCTTAAGTGTTGTAAACTAGGCTTGCGCCCAGTCCACAACTCATGCGGTGTTTTAGGAACAGACTTAGATGGTACATCGTTTAGAATGTATATAACAGTTTGTAAAGCATATCCCCAAAAAGAAATAGGAAGTGTTGAATAACTCAACATAGACCTAACCATATCCAAAAGAGTTCTATTTCTCCTTTCTGCTACCCCATTCTGTTGAGGTGTACCTGGTGCAGAAAACTGAGAAACTATCCCATTATCAATAAGATATTGCTGAAACTCACCAGATAGATATTCTCCACCACGATCAGATCTCAAGATTTTTATGTGTTTCTCAAGCTGATTTTCCACTTCAGCTTTGAATGCTTTGAACATGTCAAAAGCATCCGACTTATGTCTCATGAGATACACATAACCAAATCTCGAGTAATCATCCGTGAAGGTGATGAAGTACTCATATCCACCTCTAGCTTGAATGCTCATAGGTCCACATACATCAGTGTGTATCAATCCTAAACATTCAGTGGCTCTTGCACCTTTGGCAGAGAACGTCCTTTTGGTCATTTTACCTTCCAAACAAGATTCACAAGTTGGTAGATCATCAACCTTTAAGTCACTCAAAGGTCCGTCACATACCAATCTTTTAATCCTATTAAGGTTAATATGATAATTTTACTCTTTTATGATTAGGTTCCGTTATTTCTGTGTCTAACGAGTGAGAGATATTTCTATGCAAAAAGTATAGACCGTTTTCCAATGTACCTTGGCAAATAATTTTGTCATTCTTACTAATAATAAAAACTTTATTAAAAGTAACCGAATATCCAAATTTATTCAAACAAGAAACTGAAATTAAATTCTTCTTGAATTGAGGTACATAATAAACGTCTATTAAATCTAAATGCCTTCTAGAATCCAAATAAACTCTAATATCTCCCACTGCACTTGCAGACACTAACGTTCCGTTGCCCAAGCGCAAATTGATTTCATTCTTACTCAGCTTTCTCCTTTCTTGAAACCCCTACAAGGAATAACAAACATGATTAGTGGCTCCTGAGTCTATGATCCAAGAATCTGTAGAATCAGCCAAAAAACATGTTTCAAGATAATTCAAATTACCTTCTTCCTTCTTCCTTCTTGTTCTGGGACTTTGGGCAATTTCTCTTCCAATGTCCCTTTTCACCACAAAGGAAGCATTCCCTTTGATCTTGGTTACTTTCTTGGTCTCCTTCTTGATAGGCCCAAGTTGCTTTTTCTTCTGTTGTTTCTTGACCTTTTGACGGGCCTTAACAGTAGCAACTTTACCAACCATATGAATCTCTTGACCTTTGCCTTTCACAAGGATCTTTTCAGCACTTTGAACATCTTGCATCAGGCCTTGTAAGGTGTATTCCTTTTTGTTCAAAGTGTAGTCCAATTTGAACTGATCAAAGGAATCTGACAATGAATTGACAACCATATCAATCTTTGTCTCACCATCTATCTCAGTGCCATGCAGTTCAGCAATGTTGAGATGTGCTATGACTTTCATCATGTGATCTTTCACAGCCTGTCCAGGTTTCATCCTAAGATTCATAAAAGCAGTCACTGCCTCTCTCTTAGTCGTCCTAGACTTCATAGCAACATCTCCTCTAGAGACATCATTATATCAGCAGCGGACTCCATTCCTTCATGCTGCTGTTGCAACACGTCGAAGATAGTGGCCATAATATAACATTTTGCCATATCATCTGAAGTCTTCCACTGCTCATACTCATCTCTATACATTATGCTAGATTCATTATTAGGAGCAGGTGGTTTAGGAGTAGTTAGAACAAACTTATGTTTTTCACTTTGCAGCAACAACCCAATTTTCCTTTTCCATGTGACATAATTATCTCCAGTTAAAGTGTTATCTTTCAGGATGTTCATAAGTGATGGGGTCATGATTTCTGAATAAAACAAAACATATATAAGTAAATAATCATGATAAAGCACTTTTAAATATTTATCTTGAATTAAATAAATAACTCAATCATAAAATTCAACGGTGATCTAACACCCATAAATGTTACGCCTCCTTTGGGAGTTCGCACCATTTACTAGTTAGACTAGGTCCCACCTAATTGTTAACATAACAACCAGCGTTTTCAATTTTAGCCTTGCAATTTTACTGACAAGAACTCTTGGGAGGATATCAATAAAATTACATTGAGTGTGTTACCAAGATATCGACCCTCAATTTTCTCTCACGAAAATCCCTCCTTGGGGAGTAGATCTCGTTTGAGTCCATTGTCTAGTCTATCCTTGTAAGGAAGTATGTTGCTAAATTCCATTCATGGACGCCCCTTGGGGGGATTACCAATAAATAATTAAGCTCAACTAACCTTGGAGGCCATAGGTGTTACAAAAACACCTTCTCCCACTCAATTATTTAAGGCGTGTGATTAAATCCCATAGAATGATTTACCGAGTTATCTAGATGCCAATTTAGATACCTAAATCATTCAATGCATGTTCATACCAAAAGAGATATATGCGTGGCACTCCTATTCTATATGTCATGTTATCATACAATAACAAATATTGTAATATTTAAGCATAAATTAAATAGCAACAATTTTGGCCCATCCTAGAAAAACAAGTAAATTACAATTGTCAGGAATACAAGATCTTCAGGTGGCCCATCAACCATACGCTCATCCTTCGGCCCAAACCCCATGGGCGTGCACAACCCACAACCCCACAAAGGGGCTGCCATGCGCAGCCCATAAGGCCTTCAAGGCTGCCGTGTGCAGCCCACCTTGTAATGGGCTTGCCATGCGCAGCCCAATCAACTCCTAGGGTGCGCACGGTGCTCGTTCTCGGTTCCGGTTGCTTCGTTTGCTTCGTGTCTTCGAATCTTCAAGACCTAAATATATTATGGCAGTATTTAAACAAATAAAATACTGCAGTATTTTTTTTTTTTTTTTTAATCACTGCAGTACTTTTTACACATAAAAACTGCACATAATAAAAAAAAAAAAAAAACTGCAGCAGTGATAAAAAAAAAAATACTGCACTTATATTAAAAAAAAATAAAAACCTAGCAACTACCAAGAAGGAATTATGGCGATAATAGACCACCCTTCTTGTTACAACTCCGAAACAAAAATTACATTGAAAATCTAGGGCCAAAATCGAGCAATAACAATCCACATAAAACATATATAAATCCATACATCACATGTAATTATATATTTGAATACCTAGAGTGCCATCTCTTTCTAAACATGCATAATCACAATAAAAAGAAATAGAACCACGTATATATACGTTAATTAATTAAAAGGGTTCAACCTAGGCTCTGATACCAATTGTAGGGAAAAATAACAAAAGTAGTACACGCAGCGGAAGCGATACTAAAATTAGATTTAGTGACTTTTAAAAAAAATTTCCTTTATGAACCTTAAACCTTTTTAATCAATAAACATGCATATACATTAACAAAAAGTAGATTACCTTTTGTTGCGTGATCCGATTGACTTACGTCGATGGTAATCCGCAAGACCTTCAATCCGAGCACGAATGTGGATCACCTAGGAGCGTGGTCTCCCTTTTCTTTGAATTGCAAACCTGTGAATGGACAAAACAAAACTTTTCTTTTCTTTGTTAGTCACAAAACAATCAAAAGAATGTCTAAGATTATTCCGGTCACTTTTGAGTTCTCAATCTAATGATCGAAACTTGCGTGAACCTAGATCGATATCGTATACACAAGCTTATTGATGATTAAGCAATAGTATACTATCAAAGAATAATCTAACACTCCTTTTTGTCTTAATAGAATAAAAACTCTCTATGAATGAAGAAGAAGAAGAAAAATAAAAATCTCAAGCACACATGTATATGGTGGCCGAACCCTATAAGAGCACTTATATAGGTTGGCCGAATTTTTCTTTCTTTTTCCTTTAGGGTTGCCGAATTCTATGTAGTTTTAGATTAGGGTTGGCCGAATTTCATCATGTCACTTATATAGGGTGACCGAAATTCAACCCTAATTCTTTTCAACTTTATAGACTTCAAACCCTAATCCAACTCATTGATTTTTATTCTTTTATTTTGACTAAATAAAAAGACTCCTTATTTGATTAAATAAATAAAATTTATTTATTTATTTCCTTATCAAACAAGTCTTTTACTTTTAGGAAAGATTTGTTTCTTTAATTAAACAATTAATCAATAAATTAATTAATTCTTATTTAATTAAAACAAATGAAACAAAATAATATATTAGGTTAAAACATTAACCTTGCCGCCCCACTTGTATAAAATTGGGCCTAATATTATTTTCTTATTTCATTTAATCCATTGGACTTTAAATAAAAAGCCCACATGTGAACCAGACCCATTCTTACTAAAAGAAACAAGCCCACATGTCTTTCATTAATATATTAATATAATTGAGCAGCCCATTACATAAATAAGGTGCATATTATATTCTTAATATATTAAATGCAATTCTAGATGGACCCTTAAATTGGTCCGGTAGAATATATCAAGTGATCCATGCAAGTCCGTGTGGATTGGGGATCTTGGCGGGCCATCTAAATTTAAGCTTCAATAGACATAACCTAATCACAATCAACAAATGATTCACTTAGGTTCGATCCATTAATTTTAACTCATTCCACTAAAGAGCTAAAACTGAACTCTTAAATAAAGATAGAAAAGGAAGATGCTCCTCATTCATACCCTAGACAATCATATTGGAGATAGTGTATCCTCGTGATTAATATCAGTAATCGCCAAGAGTTCATAGACCGCCTATAACTCTCCAAGTTACCATATTTACTCATATGACCACGTTTTGAACTTGGATATTTTGACTTGTCCAGAAGCCATGTTTTCAATAGACACTATCGAAAACTCAACGTTGAGATTTAATATCCAATTACCTCAAAACATCCATATGATGATATTATACTCTCATTTAATTAAATGGAGCCACGATGTCCATATCTATAAATGAAGTCCTCTATCGATTAACAAATGAATATCACCAAACTATCGAGGATAGACTATGCGATATAATCATACTCATTGATAACTCAAATGATATCACTTGCAACCATAAGTCCATCATTTATCTCAGGATTAAGATAGACTCTCCGATTGTCCTGATAATGAAAAGACTATTATCTATTGACGGTTCTAGATAAAGCTTTTCATTGTGACCTAGTTCAATGCACCCAGTGCACTAGATCCTTTTGCTCGAAGACACTCCGATGATTTTAGACTCATCATATCTCATTTGATCCCACTCAAATGCTAGCAAAAGAATTCTACAACTTTAACAAGATAAAGGTGCCCAACCTTTAACTTAAGTTGTGAACATTATTCAAGACTAACTAAAGAATTGTGTCTACCACATACATATCCAGATGTACGAACAATTCTTCTTTTCCCATAGTCTTTAGACCTTATGATTATTTACTTTGACAATTATAATATTAAACTATAAATGCTATACGATTTGTTAAACCAGAAATCACTTTATTAATATGAAAAAGATTGTTAATTACAATATTACACTCTTGCTATTGAGCATAATCCTAACACTTCTCTATTTAATATGCAATAAATGGTCCATGCATACAACTACATCAAGTTTTGCACTATAAAGAGATAGGTGGTTGCAACCACCACACATGCAATTATGAATGCACAAAACAAGACTTAAGAGGATTATACAAATATGATTGATTAGATAACAAGAAAGTACAAGAATTACATCTAATTCCTTAGCAAAAGGGATTAGCTACACATAGTATCAAAATTACAAGGGTTTACAAGTAAGGAAAACATCACCAATTGACAACTTGTGAAGTGGAAATGCTTTCCTTGCAATCCAAGCAACTCACTCTTCTATGGCAACTTGAGATAATCACTCTAAGTAACCAAAATGGGGTGTTTGGCTACCTAGAAATTGGCCAAGAAAATACTATCTTTCTTGATTCCTAAGAACAAAATATCTTTAACTAATATCTCCTTTTTACTTCTCTCTCTAACTTACTCTAATTAAAACTATCTATTTTCTCTCCATCTTGACACACTCGTATATGCATGAGAGAGAGAGAGAGGAGGTCTTCCAAGGACAATAGGTGGAGAAAAGGGGCAGACTCCAGTCTACTTGCAGCTTCTCAGAATCGGCGGCGGGCATGCACGGCGGCTAGTTGCCCGCCGGGCACGATTTGCCTTCACCGCGGACTCCTTCGGCTGGATTTGTCTCGCCGTGGCCTGCCCGGGAACCCGCCGGTCATGACGGCGGCCTTGTGAGGCGGCCTTGTTCCCGCCTTCCAGAATGCTTGAGCTCGCCAATTTGAAGAGATAATCCTCCGACGGCTTTGTTCCCGTCGGCCTGACTGCACGATCCCGCCTACTTACTCTTTTTCTGCTTTTCTTCCCAAATTGCCCCTATTTCTTCACTTTAGACAAAAATGCCCTTGAAACACCTGTTTTACCTGAAATTACTCATTTACACAATTAAACATATGGAATGCTTAGAAAATGATAGCAAAAACAAGGTAAAAGGAGCACTAAATATAAATATTTAGAGCACGATCAGACCCCCAAACCTGACTTTTGCTCGTCCTCGGGCAACCATATATGTTAACAAACAGTAATTTTTCCTATGTACACAATATAAACAACGCACACTAAAACATTTCCGAGAGCCAAGTTACAAATATACCAAATAGATGTGATGAAATAGGAAATAACATGCGGAAACCTCTAGATAGGTGCTAGCACAATTACATTCCTCAAAAACACGCTACACGGTGCATCCCACACTCTAAATGTTCAGTTTCAAAAACTAAGCGCTCAAAAGCAAGAACTCAATTCGCCTTGACTCTATCCTTACCGGAATTCAGTCTGATTTTCTCTCAGACCCTAAGTTGCTCTCAAATAACATATGCGAGTAAGAATTTTCATAAGAATTAAATGTAACACATATGTAATTAAATTAACGCACAACTTGTGGAAACTGTTTCATGAATGCATTGAAATGCCAAAAACGTGGAAAGAACATGCTTAACTTGCATTCCCCAGCTAGACTTCATCAAAGATCAACTAGGTCTTTCCATTGTTGTAACGGGGCCAAGGGTGATATGAAGAATCACTGGAATTCTGAAGTATTTGATCAACAACCTCAAGTTTAACTTCTTAGCTCAAAAGGTGGTCACTTGCGTCTAGGCTACTATTTATTTCCTTGTGTTCTAATTTACAAATAGGTTTGAGCACTTATAACTAATTTGTATTCTAAATAGTTTTTTTTTTTTTTTTTTTTTTTTACAAATATTTTATTAATCGCCTGAGTACACGCAAATCTATTGAACTTCGAGCTTTACCAATATATCTACAACCTTCATAACTCTGATCAAAATACAACATCATTCCAAGTGATATAAAATAATCTTTTGGTGTGTGATGGAAGGAAAGGTTTGTGTTTGGCCTCAAAGTGGTAGTTGGAGCACACATCATAATATGGACAGTGTTTGGGCATTTAGTAGCTTAAGCACACATGCCTAGAGTCATTTCCAGGAGTTCGTCTGACTAGGGAATACAATTCTAACAAGCAGTCCACAATTTAAGTTCATGGCATCCAATTATGCAATATGAGATCATGTATGATTTGGAAGGTATTTACTCTCATAAGGTGAAATTTTTAGGCTCTGTTCCTTACAGGTAGTCTCCATTATTGGTTCATGCAATTTTGCGCTCAATTCTATTCACTATACACAAGAGAAAGGGACTATTGCACCGTGTGCAATGTCATTTTGAAATGACATGGTGATAGTTTCAATTAGCGATCAAAGCATGCACATTTCCTTAATCATCACATACCTTTTAGCATCTTTATTTAAACACATGTTCCCTTGGCTCAATCGGATCCAAAAGATAAATAAAATAATAATAATAAAAAATATTTTACACAATTTAAACTAAGGCAACAATATATACATATTTACTATCATGTGAAGGATTGACAAAGTGTTACTGTGGCCACACCCCCAAACCTAAACTGGACATTGTCCCCAATGTTCGCACACAGAGGACAATAAAAAGTTCCTTGGTTTGGTTGCTTGGCCAACAAACAACTTATCAATCCATGCCAAAAAGGGAACCATATGTACAACACATGATAATTGATTTGTCATGCATACCATTTTCAAAAATCCTAAGCACTAATCAATCATACAAGTGCCCACACTTAGATCTAAACATGTTACTAACTAAGAAACTATATGCAAGTAGGTAATATAAAAAAGCAATACTATAAATCCAAAAGTAAAGTAACGGGTATACAAAAATGCGGAATAATGCTCCGCCCACAAAAATTTCATGTGGCGTACCAATCCGCCTACAGAAAGAGTCATCGTCACTGAAGTCTAGGGGTGTAAACTGAACTCCTCCGACGGAGTAGAGAAAAATGGGTTCAGGATGAGGTGGTTCAACATAAGGGATGATGTGCGTCAGGGACTCGGGCTCCTCCACAATGTATGCCACCGGATCAGTAGTGGTCTCGTCATATCCATCCGGAAAAAGCTCAATGCCCACCACGTACGACTCCACGTACGCCACATGCTCCACCTGCTCAGGTACCTGCTCTTGGAATGGTTTCCGGTCCTCCATCTTCTCCGGAAACAGTTCTTGCATCCCCTCCGAGTAACTCCCTCTCAATTGGTCTGGTAGACCCCTCTCCACCTCCGGTCTCCCTATGACCTGTTCTAAAATCTGTTGTTGCTCACAAAGTAAGTCCATGAAGTTGTAATTCTGCTGACCTAGGTCTGGCTGAGCCATAGAACTGAAAAATAGATCATCAATATCAACAAAAGCAAAGGGGTTAGGTATACCTGTCTCGGGCAAGGGTGGAATAGCTGATGTCTCTGGTGCTGTGGATGCCTCGTCGTGTCTGCGCTTCTGACGGCGCTCTCCATCTCGATCACTCGAGTGATCACTGGGCTCACTCGCCTGATATCCCACACACTTTGCCACTGCTCCCGTCAATGCTCTCACCTGCCTAGCTAGGCGGCGAACAGTCCGTGATAAAATATCATTGGACTCTGTTAATTTCTTGTGGGACTCCATCATGTCCCTCGCCCAAGATGGTGCCTCCACCTCTCTCTCTGACTCAGTCTCCTCAGACTCCTCACGTTCCTGAGCTTCTAATCTTTCTAACTCTCTCCTCTTGATGGACCTCCGCTGAGCCAATCTCTGATCTCTCTGCTCACGCAAACTGAGAAGCTTTTCTATTCCCAGCTTTCCCTCAGCTGCCTCATTGTAGGCCCTTCGGCCTACGTCACCTCTAGGTGTCAAAACCCCATCTCCTGGCAAATCTACTGGAAGTCCTGCCTTCCGAGCAAAGTGAGTGATCAAACATGGAAAGACGAGGCTCATATTGCTTCTCCTCCCTGACTCTGCTATCCTCTTCACTATTGTGCGCCCGACATCGAACTCCAAGTGATTCTTCATTTGATAGATCATGATGGCAATGTGCTTCTTCAAATCCGTCCTGTGTGAGCTGGGCACGAGTGAGTAGCTAAAGTAAATACTACAAAAGTGCTCCTCAAAACCCAGCTGTCTCTGATAAACGCTGCCATCCCAATCCATGTCTTCGTCCCCTGTGATGGCGATTCCGAATTGCTTATCATACTGATTGAACAGGGCATTTGGCTCGTATCCCTCCTCCCACTGAGGATAACTCTGTGTGTCGAGGAAAGTGTTGATTTGCTCGGTGGTCATGGAGATGGCCCTTCCTCAGATCATGACAGGGGCTCCCCTCTCAAATTCATCAGGGTCTATAGCAGCATAGAACTCCTGGACGATCCTTCGATTGGCTCTCTTCGGAAAGGACACATACGCCTCCCACCTTCTTCGACGAATCTCATCAAAGATCGCCGTCTCCCCCAATTCCTCAAAGCTAACGTCTTTCTCGATGAGGATGGGTCTCTTAGTGGTGCTCTGGAGTCGTTCTCCATAGATCTCCTCTGCTGTCCTCTCTGGTTGTGAGGAGCTTTGCTTCTCCTTTCCTTTTCGGGATCCACTTCCCCGCTCGATTGTGGAAGCCTTCTGTTTTGGTCCCATCTGTGGTTAGAGCAAAGAAAAAAGAAAAACAACAAACACTCCAAGTGGATTAGACTTCGGGTTAGTGACAATAATCTCAACTAAACTTAGCTAAAACATTATAATTATAAGTATTACTAATAATATGTGCATGTGTGTGTGTGTGTGTATGTACCCTACCACTAAGCTAGGAAAATCAATAGAGTCACATTCAATAAAGGTGCCACATTGTACATAAGTTGTATAACACAAGTTAGAGCTCATTGGCAATCACAATCAAACATGTTCACCCACACACAATCACACACCTCATTGGTCTAGAATTGACACACAAATAACTTGACTCAATATGAATAATCACATTAGTATTAAAATCAAGTCTTTGATCACAATTTACACAAAAGAGATGCTCATTGTACATGTTCAACATTTCCATTTTCCCAATCAATCAATTTCACTCAATCAATAAAAACCAAATCATCCTAACTCTTTATCAATAACTCACAATCAATTGCAAAGCATGCCTTCAATCTATAATTTCATTAATCATGCATGTTATGAAGCAATTTCCTTGTAGTAACAAAATCACAATAGGCAAAAAGGCATCAACATAGACATTTCACCACCTAATTTCGACCAAGTATAAACCCTAACATTCACAAGTTGCAAAATCGAATCAAACTAGGGAAATATGGTTCCAAACTTGTTCTAGCATGCATAACTAACATCAATTGAATCCATAATTGTCAAATAATCCATTCAAAACCCAAGAACCATGTAAGAACCCTAATTTCGCAACCTAGGGCATTTGAAGATCGAATTTTTTCATGAAATTGTATTCAAACAAGCTTAGAATTAGGTTACTTACCTTTGTCTTGAAGTTCTTGATGAATTCGAACAAGATTTATGAAGGATTGGAGAAGAAGTTTTGTAGATTCACGCGGGAGAAGTTGAAAAGATTTGAAAAGGGTAAAGGGTTGTCGTGACAACGACAGGTCCTATTTATAGGACTTGGGGTTGGGCGGCTTCTTGCCCGCCCATCAAGCTCGCCAACCGCCTAAAATCCCTCAAAACGGCAGCGTTTTAGGTCATTAGGGGGGTGTGGCGATCTTGTTACGGCGGCTTTTTGCCAGCCTAACAACCCGCAGTGTCTTCCTGATGCTGGCGGGCTTATACCCTCTGGACGGCGGGAAATTGCCCGCCCAATGAGCTCGCCGCATCTTCTTTCCTTCAAGAATGGCGGGCTCATTCGTTCTGGAAGGCGGCCACTTGCCCGCCGTGATGGAGCCTGCCCATGATTCTAACTTCAATTGTGGCGAGCTTGTACGTTCTGTAAGGCGGCCACTTGCCCGCCTACATGAACTCGCCAAGAATTGCTTGTTCTTCTCAACAACTTCCGCGGGCTTGAACATTCTGGAAGGCTGGCAATATCCCGCCTTCCAGAACCCACCTATGATTTTTGCCCTCCTTTCCTCTTCATTCAAATTCTTCTCTTGTTTTCCTGTTACCTACACACAATGGCACAACAAACACGCCAAATGCAACATATTTTCTCTACATTAATTAAGCTAAAGGAACGTGCTTGATTATAACAAGGATTTTAAAACCCCCAAACCTTTCTTTTGTGCACTCATACTCTTAATGATTTGATATTTAAGCTCGACGAGTGCACAAAAGATTGAGTGGGGTTGTCAATTTCCCGATCACACCTAAACACAATTCACCTTATTCAAAGACTCAAATATTTACAAAGCAAGATTCATCAATGTAGCAAGTGTGTCTTTGATATTCGATAGTTGCACACTTAGACAATCATTAACTCAATCACCTCCTCCATGCCCCATTTAGAATGGGTGGTTCAATCACCACATACCCCATTTCTTTCCTTTTGACCCACAAGGGTCCCTTCCCACTAAGTCCTTCTAACTTGGATTTGGCGATCCAAATAGGTTTGACATTGACCTTGGGAATTGGGGTTGCATACCTTCTAACCTTCCATCTTTTGTTTGGACAATTAGGCCTAATGTGGCCTATTCGATGGCAATAGTGACATATAGGAGTGAAAACAGAAAATGTACCTCCCGATGTAGATTGTGGAGGTGGAATGCGATTCTTTCTCATAGGCCTTCGCCTTGGTTTTTGTTTTGGGGCAAAAATGATGGACTCCTCGTGTGATACTTGCATTGTCTTCCTTGAAGGTGGCTGATCCATCCTTTCGGACTTGACCCAAGTGCCTATCTTTGGCATAGCAATCTCAACTAGAATCTCCTCATTTTTTACTCTCAAAATTTCCAGGGCCCTGTCCCTAGAATGAAGCTCCTCTTCCATGATTTTCATCTTGCCTTCGAATTCCTTACTCAAAGACTCGTTCCTTTCTCCGAATTCATCTTTCACTAGGGAGAAATCATCCTCAATTTTGTGTTGGAGGGCATAGTTCTCCTCTAACGCTTCATCAAGTTTCGTGGTAAGCTCAAAGTTCTTCACCACCAACTCCTGGTTTTCTTCCTTGAGCTGTGCGATGGTGTCATCGTAACTCGATGGATCATGCTGCAAAAGCGGGGTCTTGTTAGTCACCTCGCTGTGCGCGAGTGCTATATATTCCCCGAAAGTAGAGTGAGGTTCATCATCTTGTTCGGCACTTGCAATATTAAAACAAACACTACCCTTCAACGGGTTCTTCATGCTTTCAAACACTTCAAACTCTGCTGTCTGACCTAAAACTGTCATGGAGAGCCGTCCCTTATGGACATCGATAATTGCCTTGGCAGTTGACATAAAAGGTCGCCCTAGCAATATAGGCATCTCCCTTGCCTTGGTGGGATCGGTCTCCATCTCTAGAATAACAAAGTCAGCTAGGATGATCAATTCACCCACCCTGACTAACACATCTTCAACCACTCCTGTTGGATGTCGTACTGAGCGGTCGGCTAGTATCAATTCCATGGTAGTCGGCTTCAATCCCTCTAATCCTAAATCCTTAAACAATGCATAAGGCATTAAATTGATCGAAGCTCCTAGGTCTAACATTGCCTTCTCCCTCCGAGTTTCACCGACTGATATGGTAATGATGAAACTTCCCGGATCCTTCATTTTAGGTGGCAATGCTGTTTCCATGGCTGCACTTGCTTCTTTGGAAATCACTATTTTCTCCATAAATTCCTTCTTTCGCGCCTTTGAGTTGAGTTCCTTGAAGAACTTGGCATATGCAGGCATTTTCTCAATCACCTCAAGTAGGGGAAGGCTCACGTTCACCTTTGATAGGATGTCATAGATCTCCCTGCAAGCTTGGTCCAGTTTCGATTTCTACAGCCTTCCTGAGAACGGAATCGGAGGAACATACGGATTAGGAGACTTGTGTATCCTTGAAGTGTCCTTGTGACCCTTCTCCGGTCCCCTGCTCGTTCCTATCCCTACTTGCGTGTCAAGATCATTCTTGCTAGGCACTTCCTTGTCCACTGAAACATTATCAGGAATATCAGAAATTTCAGGTGGATATGGATTAGAAAGTACCTTACCACTCCTTAAGACTGTGGTTGCTTTGGCTTGTTCTGACTGACTTGGAAGCTTCCCTGGCTCCTTCTTTTGACTAACTTCAACATACTCCCTTATTTGTCTTTCCAATGTCTTGACTACTCCTTCCATAGAAGTAATCCTAATATGATTAGGATCGTTGGGGTAATACTGATTAGTGGCCCTGTACTCATTGTCTCTCTGGCCTTGCTGGCGCCAAGGTAAGTTTTCTTTCACCTTCCATGGTTGTGTACTTTGCTGAGGTCTTGATTGGTTTCCCTGAGGTGGATACCAGTTGTTGTTGTTGTTGTTGTTTTGTGGATGTAACTGGGGATTCAAACAGTGGTTGTTCCCGTAGTTCAGATTAGGATGCCTTGCCCATCCTCGATTGTACGTGTTGGAGAAGGGATCATCCAACTCTCTTGACTGACGTGGCGGATACACCACTTGTAATTCTTCCTTTCTCGGTAGCACTGGCTCAACTATGGAATTCATGTCCATTCCACGGTTTTCCTTAATATACTTCTGATCTGAGGCTGAAGGTTGGTTACTGAACCTACTCATGAGCGTCTCAATGTTCTTACTCATATCACTCATTTGACTCGCCATCTCCCTGCTCACTCCTCCTCGACTACCTCGAGTGTTCCTCTGCTGGGAATTCTGTTCAAGCATCTCATACTTATCAAACACATACTGTGCCGTTCTCTCTCGCATAGCTCCTCCGCATGCATTGTCAACAATTGGTTGTGAAAGTCCCGTCAATCCATCATAGAAAGATTGAACTTGTGATACTAAAGTATACTCATGGTGAGGGCACTGTGCCAAAAGTAGCTTGAATCTACCCCATGATTCATGAAATGCATCCCCTTCCCTTTCCTGGAAATCAGCTATCATGCTTCGTATTTCTTTCGTCTTCCATGAGGGAAAGTACTTAGCAAAAAACTTCTGCTCAACACCACTCCATGTGGTAAGTGATCCTGCTGGTAATGCCATGAGCCATTTCTTGGCGTCGTCCCTCATGCAATACGAAAAACATCGCATGCATAAGTGATCCTCCGTCAAGTTTCTGAGTGGAAAAGTGGTCACCACATTATAATATTCCTTCATGAATTGAAGGCAGTCTTCACTCAAATTACCAACAAAGTGCGGAAGTGTGTTGTAGTGCAAGTTTTTCAGCTCGTAATTTCTCTGGGCATCATCTAACAATATGGCTGAAGGGTGTGATCCAACGGTAGGCAATGAGAATTCCTTCATCATTCGTTGATCATGTCCGTGTTCTGAACCAGTGGGGGTTGCAATCCAAGAAACTCACTCTTCTATGGCAACTTGAGATAATCACTCTAAGTAACCAAAATGGGGTGTTTGGCTACCTAGAAATTGGCCAAGAAAATACTATCTTTCTTGATTCCTAAGAACAAAATATCTTTAACTAATATCTCCTTTTTACTTCTCTCTCTAACTTACTCTAATTAAAACTATCTATTTTCTCTCCATCTTGACACACTCGTATATGCATGAGAGAGAGAGAGAGGAGGTCTTCCAAGGACAATAGGTGGAGAAAAGGGGCAGACTCCAGTCTACTTGCAGCTTCTCAGAATCGGCGGCGGGCATGCACGGCGGCTAGTTGCCCGCCGGGCACGATTTGCCTTCACCGCGGACTCCTTCGGCTGGATTTGTCTCGCCGTGGCCTGCCCGGGAACCCGCCGGTCATGACGGCGGCCTTGTGAGGCGGCCTTGTTCCCACCTTCCAGAATGCTTGAGCTCGCCAATTTGAAGAGATACTCCTCCGGCGGCTTTGTTCCCACCGGCCTGACTGCACGATCCCGCCTACTTACTCTTTTTCTGCTTTTCTTCCCAAATTGCCCCTATTTCTTCACTTTAGACAAAAATGCCCTTGAAACACCTGTTTTACCTGAAATTACTCATTTACACAATTAAACATATGGAATGCTTAGAAAATGATAGCAAAAACAAGGTAAAAGGGGCACTAAATATAAATATTTAGAGCACAATCACCCCCCTTTAGGTAAGTGATACTCGTTTTTTCCGTCATTAAGAAATCGTAAGGATTAAAAGATTAGTTCATTTAAAAGGGGATTTCCTACGCAATGTGCTCTAAACTAGCAAAAGACTAGTAAAGCAGCAAGCGAGGGTATCGTTCCGCAGAGAGGTGTGATTCGTCAACCATTTCAAGTTCTAGAGTTTATTGTAAGCATGTAAATAGAATGCGGAAAGGTGAGAATGGTGTGTGTGAAATGTATGTACAATGCGGCATGTGTGTGTGTAGAGAGAATGAAAATGAAAATAAATAAAAACAAAGAGAATATGGAAGGGTGAGAATGGTGTTTAAAGTGATAAATAAAATGGTGGATAGGAGAGATGCATGAAAATGGTCACACAAGGTTCAACAAGTTCACCATACATAAGTGCACAAATAGTTGGTTATTAGACATTAAGGACATCCAATTTTAGTTAAAGGTTCGTTCTTGCCTCAATCCGATTTATACCCATTCATAGAGCTAACGGTTAAAGAGTGTGTCGAGAGCATCTCAAACATGAAATCGCAACCAACATATGTGAACCGATTCTACAAACAAAACAACATTGAGCCCCAATGATAGCTTCATAATGTAAAATGGCAACGTGAAAGTCTAATGAATGTGGAAAGAGTAATTGTATATCCGACCATAACTCACCTAGAGCCCCTAGCGTGAGAGATGGCCAAAGACCAATAATTGTAACTCTAACCATGACTCACTTAGAGCCCCTAGAATGAGAAATAGCTAAAGTCCAATTGTTAACAAGAACATAGAACCAAACCTCATATAATATGGCAATTAATAGGTTCATCCATTCTTCCTAGCTAATTAGCCAAGACTATGTCCGGAGAACCCCTCCAAAGGCACAATCCTAACACTAAGTCACTCAAACCCATCCATGAACATGCAATTTCAACCCTCCATCAACATACAAACACAAAATGGGATATTTGATTACAACTACTCCTAATCCCATCCATGAGTACATATTAATTTCCAATTGTAAGGTTTCCCGTTGTTTTTAATTGGCTTATTTCGTGATCAAACCATAAATGGGGATCCTTTGTAAGGGTAGTTTAGATGTTGTTATAAGTGCTTTAGGCCCTTTGAAGACCTCATTATTGACAAGCACCAAAGGTAAATTCTATGTGCTTACTTATCTTGAAGAGATAGTTGCACACACTCACTTAGCATACTTGTTCATGTGTGCATTCTCTTCACATGTCACTTTACACACTAGCACTTTGATGTTGTATCTTGTTGTGTGTATTTGTGTCTTGTAATTCGTTTCCCGATAGTGTTCGGAAACGTCCGCGCACGCACTAGAATGTGCTTGGTTTGCGCGAAGACCGCCTATGGAGATGCACTTGGCATCTCCTTGGTTTTCACCTCTATTGGTGATCGGCGGTCGTGATCGGCGGCCTGGCCGCCGAATGAAACCGCCGTTTGAATTCGGCGGTTTAATCGGCGGTTGGATGGCCGCCGATCTGAAACGCCGTTTCAGACCTGATTGATTTTATTCTCGGGTTTAATTCGGCGGTGGGAACGGCGGTCACGAAACCGCCGAATGGAACCGCCGTTTCTCCCCTGTTTCTCCGGGAGCAATTCGGCGGTTGAAATCGGCGGCCACCGACCGCTGATTGAAACCGCCGATTGGTGCGTTTCTTTGAAACTTACTTAAACGACCTCACTTTGGCTTGGCACCCTATATATATGCCATTTTGTCTTTAGGTCAATAAAGAGAGTTCATATTCAGATTTCATACTTAGGATATTTTTCAAAGAGAAGAAAAATTCCAAGAACTCATTTTTAATTACTCAAACACTTTTTCCATGATCATCAATCATCATCTAGCATCATCTTAGATCATCTAGATGACATCTTGCATGGATTCTTCATCATACTTTGCTTGGTAAGCTTTTCACTAATATCTTACATATTTTGTGTTTCTCTTATCTAGCAATCTCAATTTATTTACTTGTATGTGATTTTATATTTGTTGAATACAAGATTGAGATTAGTATGATGTATGTTTGAGAAGTTGTATTGTGCTAGCATATTAGGTTTTGTGCTTGATATTGATTAGCTAAACTAATTGACATGTCATTTAGTTTTGATATCTAGGATTGTTCTTAATTGCATATTAATCATCTTAGATAAGCATATAGGGTTTCCCTTGCTCTATGTTGCATTTTGGATATTCACATATATTCACTTAGGGTTGTATTCTCTTCTAGAGAAGCTAAGTCTTGTGTGTAGCAATCGGGATTAGGTTGCTTAGATCGCAAGCAAATCGGACTAGGTTCACTCATACCGGGATTAGGTAGGTGTGTGATTACTTCCAGGATTAGGTTGTAATCGTTTGCACATTTAGTGGATTCGAGGTTCGAGTGTGGCTTACTTACATAGCCCGTGGTTTTTCCCGTGAGGGTTTCCACGTAAAAATCAAGTGTTAATTTAATTTTCGCACCATATTACACTTGCTTGTTTATATTATCTTGAGGGTATTTTCGTAATTTTGACTAACACGAAAAATTGGGTAAAAAGCGTAAAATCTATTCACCCCCCCTCTAGATAGCTTTATACACACCGTGCTATATTTAGTTTCAATTGGTATCAGAGCGGGTTCCTAGACATACATAGGTGATCCTTGCTTATTTTGGTGTGTTTTGCATTTTGTGTGATTTTTGATCATCCATACATTTGCATTCATTTCATTCATTCATAAACACTATGAGTGGAAACGGTGGAAACGGTGGTAGCAACGAAGGTGCTTCTAGCACAAGGCCTCCACTTCTTACCGGTTTGAACTATTCCCAATGGAAAGGGAAGATGGAATCCTACATATGCCAAATTCATGACCGTGCATGGATGGCGGTGGAAGACGGATATGATCTCCCTATGATGACTCCCGCGGGTGGAGGAGAAGATGTTTTGAAGCCTAAGGCGCAATGGAACGCGCAAGAGTTTGATGCTTCAAAGTGGAATAGGAAGGCGTTGCATGCCATCTTGTGTGCCATGGACGAAAATCAATACAAGTTGATTCAAAATACTAGGATAGCTAAGGAGGCTTGGGACATCCTAGAGATTGCACATGAGGGAACCGAAGTGGTGAAGGACTCCAAGCTTCAAGTCCTCCAAACTCAATTCGAGACGCTTAAGATGGAGGAGAATGAGTGCTTTAACGACTTCGAGATCAAGTTGATGGATATAGTCAACCAAAGCCATCAACTTGGTGATCCATATTCGGATAGGAGAATCAAGCAAAAGATTATGAGATCTCTACCCGATAGGTTTGAATCGAAGGTGACGGCTTTAGAAGAAAATAGTGGTTATAAGGATATGAAGCCGAGTGAGGTGATTGGGAGACTTCTAGCTTATGAGTCTAGGAAGGGGCCTATCTCCACACCCACTAAAAAGCAAAAAGGAATTGCTTTAAAAACCTCCAAGGATGAAAAGGAGGAAAAGAAGGTTGACTCGGATGAAGACCTTGCCCTGTTTGTAAAAAGGTTCAACAAGGTTATGAAGTTTAGAAGAAAGAACTTTGGATCAAAAGGACAAGATTTGAAGAAAAAGGGTTCTTTCAAGAAGTTTGAACCTAGGCAAGAGAGGACCGAAAGGAAAGGGGTCCGATGTTTCGAGTGTGGTGGCATAGGTCATTTTGCCCCCGATTGTGCAAATCATGTTGAGAAGAAAAAGGGGAAAGTGATGGCCGCCACTTGGAGTGGAAGTAGTGATGACTCCTATGAGGGAGATGAGTCTTCGGATGATGAAGAGCTCATGGCTAATCTCCTAGCTTTTGCCTCCTCCCATAAAAGCAAAAGTGCTAGTGAGAGAGAGGAAATGAGTCAAGAGGAAAATGACTCAAGTGAAGTAGAAAGTGATTCCTCTTCTAACTCCATGAATGGAATTATGGAGAAAAAGGAGTTTGCTAAATATCATGCCGAGTTTAATGATTTAGCAATCAAGAGCACAAGAAAGATCAAGATGTTGAGGGAAGAAAATCTTGAGCTTGCATCTCATAATGACCACGTAAGTGAACAAGTGGAAAAATTCAAGAAGATGGAAGATAAGCTAAAAGAGGAGTTAGTCTTATCTAGGAGGAATGAGGATAGTCTAAAGAGGGAGCTTGAAGAAGTTAGAGAATCTATGACTAGGATGGATTCTAGCACCAAGAAGCTTGACCATATGCTTGGTGTTGGAAAGAGTCCATGTGACAAGAAGGGTCTTGGGTATGAAGATGGCAAGAAGATCTCAACCTCTAACAAGACCGTATTTGTCAAGAGCTTGAAGAAAGAAGAAACTTCATTTGTGCAACTTCCTAAGAAAAAGTTAGAAATAGGACAAAGTTCAAATGCTCAAGTGAAGATGGGGCCAAGAAGGCAACCTCAAGCTCAACCCCCTAGGGTTCCTCAAGCCAACATTCCTTCTCAAATGGCTCACAAAGGAAAGAGGCCTATCATGCAACCTCAAGCTTGGAAGCAACCTAGACCGGTTCAACAACGAAGACGCAATGAACCCCTTCATCCACAAAGACAAGGACAAGGTATGATTCCTTATTTTACTCCTATTTGTCACTTTTGTGGATTTGTTGGTCATATAAGACCACAATGCTTTCGCTATATAAAAATGTGCAAAACTAGAAGCATGATAGAGAAGAAAAAGAAAAGAGCCATGATGCATGTTCCTAGGAATGATAATATTAATTTGCATGATCCTAGGAATAGTAGAGCACATGTACCAAAGACCACTAAGAAAGCTAAAATTGTTACTAAGTGGATTAGAAAGAATGAAAATGTTTGCCATGTTGCTCAAATAGCCTTGAAGGCAAATTCTTCTAATTTTTGGTATTTGGATAGTGGGTGCTCTAGGCACATGACGGGAAACAAGAGTCTCTTCGAGACTCTTGTTATGGAGGAAGGTGGATATGTCACTTTTGGTGATGGATCCAAAAAGAAGGTTGTAGGGAAAGGATCCATTTCCATTCCCGGTTTACCCTCCTTATCCGATGCTTTATTTGTTGATGGCTTGAAAGCCAATTTAATAAGCATTTCACATCTAAGTGATGAAGGATATTCCGTCTTGTTTAGTAAAAATGATTGCTCAATCCTAAAGCCCGATGGACAAACCTTATTGAAAGGTATGAGATCTAGCGACAATTGTTATTGTCTTGAAGCTAGAATAGTCTCAAACAATGTGTCCATGGATGAGCAAGTTGAGTTGTGGCATGAAAGACTTGGCCACATGAACTTTAAGGATTTAAGAACCCTTGGAAAGTTCGAGTGTGTGCGTGGCCTCCCTAAGCTTGGGAAGAAAGCCAATGGTATTTGTGGACCTTGCCAACAAGGAAAACAAACCAAAAGCATGCACAGAAAGGGCAAGTATCTCTCCACCAAGGAGCCCCTAGAGCTTCTCCATATGGATCTCATGGGTCCTATGCAAACCGAGAGCTTAGGTGGAAAGAGATACATTTTTGTTTGTGTTGATGATTTCTCTAGATTTACATGGACATATTTTCTTAGAGAAAAATCCGAAACTTTTGATAAGTTTAAAATGCTTTGTACTAAATTGCAAAATGAAATGAATTCTAACATTAAAAGCATTAAACGGATTAGAAGTGACCATGGGAGGGAGTTTGAGAATGCCTCTTTTGAAAGCTATTGTGATAGCCTAGGCATCTCCCATGAGTTTTCGGCTTCTAGGACACCTCAACAAAATGGAGTTGTTGAGAGGAAGAATAGGGTCCTCCAAGAGATGGCCCGGGTGATGTTGCTTAGCAACAATGTCCCTAGGAACCTATGGGCCGAAGCCATCAACACGGCTTGCTATATAGGAAATAGAGTGTTCCTAAGGCCCGGTACTAGAAACACCTCCTATGAGTTATGGAAAGGCAAGAGGCTAAATGTTAGCTACTTCCACACCTTTGGGAGCAAATGCTACATTTTAAATGACCGTGATCAACTTGGCAAGTTTGATGCTAAGAGTGATGAGGGTATCTTTATTGGCTATGCCTTGAATAGTAAAGCCTATAGAGTTTTCAACTTGAAGACTCGAACCGTTATGGAATCATCGAATGTTATCATTGATGATACAAGGCTCAAGTCCAAAGACCATGAAGAGGAGGATGTTTTAGAGGATGACTCTCCTTTGGAGAGGGTTGTGGTGACTCCCAATGTTGGGACATCTAATGAAGTCACACAACCTAGTACTAGAGTTCCTAACTTGGACTCTAATGAACCCGCTCCATGGGTTAGAAGACTCCATAACAAAGAGGATGTTATTGGAGATGTTAATGAGGGTGTTAGAACTAGGCGTCAAATAGCTAATCTAATTAGCTTTACATGCTACACCTCTCAAATAGAACCCAAAAAGGTTGAAGAAGCCTTAAATGATGAATTTTGGGTTCTTGCCATGCAAGAAGACCTAAAGCAATTCGAAAGGAATGAGGTTTGGACTCTAGTTCCTAGGCCTAAGACCACTAATGTCATAGGCACCAAATGGATATTTAGGAACAAATCCGATGAGGATGGCAACATAGTGCGGAACAAGGCTAGACTTGTAGCACAAGGGTACTCTCAAATTGAGGGTATCGACTTTGAGGAGACTTTTGCTCCCGTTGCCCGCTTAGAGTCCATTAGGCTTCTCTTGTCCATCTCTTGTGTGCACAAGTTCAAATTGCACCAAATGGACGTCAAGAGTGCCTTCCTCAATGGCTTCTTGCAAGAGGAAGTGTTTGTAGAACAACCCAAGGGGTTTGTGGATGCTCACCACCCCAACCATGTCTATCGCCTCAAAAAGGCTCTATATGGGTTGAAACAAGCACCGAGGGCTTGGTATGAGCGCCTCACTCAATTTCTTGTTGACAATAACTACACAAGAGGTAGTGTTGACAAGACACTATTCATCAAGAGAGACAATGATGAGCTTTTCATAGCTCAAATATATGTTGATGACATAGTGTTTGGCTCCACCAACAACACCAAAGTCCAACAATTTGTTGATGTCATGTCTCTTGAATTTGAGATGAGTCTTGTTGGTGAGCTTAGTTACTTCCTAGGTTTGCAAATTAGGCAAATGCATGATGGGATTTTCATAACCCAAGCCAAATATGCTAAGAACCTAGTGAAGAAGTTTGGTTTAGAGAAAGCCAAACATTGTGATACACCCATGAGTACCACTTTGAAGCTAAGCAAGGATGCTAGTGGTAAAAGTGTGGAACAAACTCTATATCGTGGCATGATAGGTAGCTTGCTTTATTTGACCGCAAGTAGGCCCGATATATCTTTTAGTGTGGGTGTGTGTGCTAGGTACCAAGCGGATCCTAAGGAGTCCCACCTCTCTTCCGTGAAGAGAATCATTCGCTATGTGAATGGGACATCCAACTATGGGATTTGGTACTCATTTGACACTAATGCTAGTCTAGTTGGCTTTAGTGATGCGGATTGGGCAGGAAATTGTGATGATATGAAGAGCACATCGGGCGGTTGCTTCTTTCTAGGCAACAACTTGGTGTCTTGGTTTTGCAAGAAGCAAAACTCGATTTCCTTGTCCACGGCCGAGGCCGAGTACATAGCCGCAGGGAGTGGATGCACACAACTCCTATGGATGAAGCAAATGCTAGTAGACTACGGATTCAACCAAGGTACTCTCTTTTGTGATAACATGAGTGCTATTAATATTTCCAAGAATCCGGTACAACATTCTAGAACTAAGCATATTGACATCCGCCATCACTTCATTAGAGAGCTTGTTGAAAATAAATGCATAGTACTTGAACATGTAGGTACTAATGATCAACTTGCGGACCTATTTACTAAACCCTTAGATGCTACTTGATTTAAAACTCTTAGTAGATCTATTGGGATATGTCTTGTGGAGTGATGTTCTATGATTGACCCCATATGGGGAACTCAAGCAAAGAGAGATATTTTGCATTCTTGTAACTTGCAAAAAATTTGAAATAACTTATGCCTCTTCTTTTGATTGCTTGAGTAAGCTTGGTTGTACATATGTATATATGTTTTCAATTCTATAAGTGTGAACCTTGCTTGTCTACAATCCATGTCATATTTATGTTCAAACATGCATTTTTGGACTAGGAGATTTACATAGGAAGTATGATGTGAATGACCTATAGTTATCTCCATGACATGATGTTTCTTAAATAACATGCTAATGCTAAATGAAAAAGCATGAAATTCATACAACATGCTCACATGAAAAGCATGAATTGATGATTGCATATTCTTAAAAATGCAAAACTTGTGTGAAAGCTAATGAGACTCAAAATGAATAAAGGATCTTGTATCCGTTCAAAGGAATTTACATTCCAAATGTCTCTCTTTCTTTATTAGTTGAACATGGTTACTATAATACGGATATCATATCCGGAAAAATCTAATAGGGTGCAAAGTCGCTCATGCCATGTTTCGCTTATAAAGTTGGATATAGTTACTCTTAAATTGAAATCAATAATCTCTATATCCTTGCTTTTCCCATGACATTGGTGAAATTGGTTTGAATTCTTATTAGAAACCTTTGTCATTTGCTTTGCCAAATACCATTATATTTTGGACTTGAATGCTATATGTCTTGTATGCAAAGCATGTTGGATTCACACATTTTCTCAAATAAATCTCCTTGTTTCTCTCAAATTAATTGAAGTGCATAACGTGACTTATATGTATATGCATATCTTGCATGCTTCTATCTCTCGTTGCTATGAGTGACCCGGTTGGGGACTACTCCTTTGCCTATATCATGACAAAAAGGGGGAGTAGGATATTGTACGGGGAGTTGCAAAATAGAGAAGCTATTGTGCACTTTGGGGAGATAAAACATTGAGGGGGAGTAACCCTTTGAGGGGGAGCATTGCATTTATCATACATTGCATACATTTGGTAATGTTGTGCCTAAATTCTACAAATGCAAATGCTTGGTATTGTTCTCACATGATTAATCTCACACTTTACTTGAATTGGAAATGGAAGAAACTCTTTTCAAGGATTGATTATTCTACAAGAGGATTGAAGACTTCAAGTTGCATTCTCTTATCTCTTTGTAATGTAGAATATTATTGTAATCTCGTAGTTTCTATTTTTTTTGTGAGGAATCAATGTGAGTGATGGTTTTGTCACGAAATAGCCAAAGGGGGAGATTGTAAGGTTTCCCGTTGTTTTTAATTGGCTTATTTCGTGATCAAACCATAAATGGGGATCCTTTGTAAGGGTAGTTTAGATGTTGTTATAAGTGCTTTAGGCCCTTTGAAGACCTCATTATTGACAAGCACCAAAGGTAAATTCTATGTGCTTACTTATCTTGAAGAGATAATTGCACACACTCACTTAGCATACTTGTTCATGTGTGCATTCTCTTCACATGTCACTTTACACACTAGCACTTTGATGTTGTATCTTGTTGTGTGTATTTGTGTCTTGTAATTCGTTTCCCGATAGTGTTCGGAAACGTCCGCGCACGCACTAGAATGTGCTTGGTTTGCGCGAAGACCGCCTATGGAGATGCACTTGGCATCTCCTTGGTTTCACCTCTGTTGGTGATCGACGGTCGTGATCGGCGGCCTGGCCGCCGAATGAAACCGCCGTTTGAATTCGGCGGTTGGATGGCCGCCGATCTGAAACGCCGTTTCAGACCTGATTGATTTTATTCTCGGGTTTAATTCGGCGGTGGGAACGGCGGTCACGAAACCGCCGAATGGAACCGCCGTTTCTCCCCTGTTTCTCCGGGAGCAATTCGGCGGTTGAAATCGACGGCCACCGACCGCTGATTGAAACCGCCGATTGGCGCGTTTCTTTGAAACTTACTTAAACGACCTCACTTTGGCTTGGCACCCTATATATATGCCATTTTGTCTTTAGGTCAATAAAGAGAGTTCATATTCAGATTTCATACTTAGGATATTTTTCAAAGAGAAGAAAAATTCCAAGAACTCGAAAAATTCCAAGAACTCGAATAGCCCATTTTGCTCCATTTTGCCTCCCTAACTAATCTTTAAGCTCGAATACCTGTTGTAGGGAATATGTACCTACACAAGGCTCAAACAAAACATTATATACAAAATTACGCTCGAAAACGAGACAAACAATCGGAAATGGGGGACCTCAAATATGTATAAAATAGTCCGATCAGTAAGCTTTAAGCTATTTAACTACGTTTGTATACTTTCATAGTGACTACTCAAAGATGAAGCCAAGTGAAGTAATTGGAAGGCTCTTGGCCTATGAATTTAGGAAGGGTCCTACATCTACACCTCCAAAGAAGCAAAAGAGTCTTGCCTTGAAGACCATCAAAGTGGAAAAGGAGGAAGAAGACTCGGATGAAGAAATTGTTTTGATTGTAAAGAAATTCAAGTAATTTATGAGATTTGAGAACAAGGGTCTTGGCTTCGAAGGAAAGTTTGTGAAGAAGAAGACTCATTCCAAGAAAGTGGAGCAAACTCAAGAGAAAGACCACAAGAAAGGTGTCCAATGCTATGAGTGTAGTGGCTTTGGACATATTGCTTTGGAATGTACAAATTTGAAGAAAAAGAGAGGAAAGGTCATGACAGTTACTTGGAGTGATATTGATGACCTAGAAGAGGAATATAAGTCTTCGGATGATGATGAAGACCAAGTTGCAAATTTCATTGTTTTCTCATCCTCTCACAATAGCAATGAAGTTTTAAATGACAAAGAAGAGGAAGAGGACGAGCAGGAAGAAAGTGACTCAAATAGTGAAAGCAACTCTTCTAAGTCCAATTTTGACTTTAGTGAAGAAATGGACTATGACGACTTCATAAGGTTCTTTGAGAACTCAAGATTGAAGAAGAAAATGGAGATACAAAGGCTAAAAAAGGAGAAGCTTGAATTAACTTCCAAGGTGACTCACTTAAGTAAGGAAATGAGTAGAGCAAGAGAAATGGAAGAAGGATTGAAAATGGAGCTAGTCTTGGCCCAAAAGAATGAAGAAAGCTTGAGAAAAGAGCTAATGGAGGCAAAAGGGTTGATTACTAAGATGACTTCCAAAACCGAGAAGCTTAAGAAGATGTTATCTTGTGGGAAAAGTCCAAGTGACATGAAGGGGTTAGGATATGTGGAAGAAATTGAGACCACATCCTTGAAGAAGACAACTTTTGTCAAGAGCAAAGAGGTTGAAAATGCTCAAACCCTCAACAATCAACTAAATGGGTTGAAGTTGGTGAATCCTCAAAGCAAGCTCAAGCAAGGGTTCCAACATGAGCTCCACCACAACCAAGACCTCCTCAACCAAGGATCCCACAAGCTCAACATGGGGTCTTTCATGCTCAACCAAGGAGACATGCCAACTTGGCTCAACCACAAAGTAGAGAGTTGCCTCAACATCAAAAAGCAACTCAAAATGGAAGGAGGCCACAAATGCTTGCATAAGGATATGGTATGAACTCCTACTGAACTCCTACTTTACTCCTACTTGTCATTATTGTGGAATTGAATGCCACTTTAGGCCCAATTGCTTTAAGTATATTAAATTGTGTAGAAGAAGCATGATTGAGAAAAATATGCTTAGAAGAGCCACAATGCATGCACCTAAGAAATTTAGAGCTAATGGACCAATAGCTCCTAGGATGAATAAAAATGATGAATATTATTGCTATGTGGCTCAAGTAATCTTGAAAGCAAATGCCTCCAACACTTGGTACCTTGACAGTGGGTGTTTTAGGCACATGACCGGAAACAAGAGTTTCTTTAAAACTCTTGTGATGGAGGATGGTGGATTTGTCACCTTTGGTGATGGATCTAAGAAAAAAGTCATAGGGAAAGGTAATATATCTATTCCAGATTTGCCCTCCTTGCCCAATGCTCTTTATGTAGATGGCTTGCATGCCAATCTAATTAGCATATCACATTTGAGTGATGAAGGGCTTTTGGTTATGTTTGGGAAAGCTAATTGCTCTGTTCTTAAGGAAAATGGGCAAGTTTTGTTAAAAGACAAAAGATCAAGTAACAATTGCTATTGTCTTGAGTTTAATCTCATCTCTTGTAACTTGTCTACTAGTGAGCAAGTTGAAGTGTGGCACCAAGGATTTGGTCATATGAACTATAGGGACTTGAAAGTCCTTGATAAGTTGAATGTTGTTAGAGGCCTTCCCAAGCTTGGGAAAAAGGTTGAGAGTGTTTGTGGACCTTGTTAACAAGGGAAGCAAACCAAGAGTGTGCACAAGAAAGGTAAATATCTTTCCACCAAAGAGCCATTGGAGCTTTTTCACATGGACCTTATGGGTCCTATTCAAACCGAAAGCTTAAGTGGTAGAAGGTACATTTTTGTAGTTTTTGATGACTTCTCTAGGTTTACATTGACTTACTTTCTTAGAGAAAAGTCTGAAGCCTTTGAGAAATTCAAAATGCTTTGTGTCAAAATTCAAAATGAGAAAACTTCTCACATTAAAAGCATTAAGAAAATTAGAAGTGATCATGGAAAAGAGTTTGAAAATGCTAGCTTTGAAAACTTTTGCAATAGCTTAGGCATTTCCCATGAATTTTCAGTCCCTAGGACTCCTCAACAAAATGGTGTTGTTGAGAGGAAGAATAGAGTCCTCCAAGAGATGGCCCAAGTCATGTTGCTTAGCAATAAAATCCCTAGAAACCTATAGGCCGAAGCCATCAATACAGCTTGTTACATAAAGAATAGAGTATTCCTTAGGCCCGGGACTAAACAAACATCCTATGAGTTATGGAAGGGTAGAAAACCCAATGTGAGTTACTTCATCAAATGTTATTTACTAAACAAACTTGCCATGAAAGCAAGTGCTATATACTAAATGACCGAGATTAACTTGGCAAGTTTGATGCCAAGAGTGATGAGAGTATTTTCATTGGATATGCACTTAATAGAAAGGCCTATAGAGTTTTTAATTTAAAGACTCGAAGTGTTATGGAATCATCAAATGTTGTCTTTGATGATTGTAGGCCCAAACATGGTGATCATGAGGAGGATGTTTGTGAGATAGATGACCTTCCTTTGAAGGAGTGGTGAGACTTCAAGTGGTGTGAAGTCAAACCAAAATGAAGAGCATGATCTTCCTCTTAATAGAGTTCCTCATTTGGACTCTAGTGAACCCGCTCATTGGGTAAGGAAACTCCATGATAAGGATGATATCATTAGAGAAGTTAATGAGGGTGTTAGGACTAGGTGTCAAATAACTAATCAAATTAGCTACACTTGCTACACCTCTCAAATAGAACCCAAAAAGGTTGATGAGGCCTTGAATGATGAATTTTGGGTTCTTGCCATGCAAGAAGAGCTAAACCAATATGAGAGAAATGGGGTTTGGACTCTTGTCCCTAGACCTAAAAACACCGATGTCATCGGCACTGAGTGGGTGTTTAGGAACAAATCCAATGAGGATAGCAACATTGTGCGAAACAAGGCAAGACTTATTGCACAAGGATACTCTCAAATTGAGGGTATTGCTTTTAAGGAGACTTTTGCTCCTATTGCCCGCCTTGAGTCCATAAGGCTTCTCTTATCCATTTTGTGTGTGTATGTAAGGTTTATGATTTGTATTGGCTTAATTCCATTGCAAAACACTCTATGATTGTATTAGTTGTTGCTTAGGACATTATTTGAAGAAAGGAAGCTTAAAAAGTGAAGAGCAACGTCTAGTGCAAAAGTCGTCTTCAAGAGGTGAAAAACGTCAAAGGTAAATCTTGACTTCCATCCTCTTGCAAGGCGTTAGCGCACACATACACAATTCATACATGTGTGTCCCTACATCATGGTTCAAACATTTGGTATAACACATTCACACACTTCATAGCATGCTCATGCATTGATCTTGTATTGTCAAACATTGTGAAATTGCATGCTTTGTGACTATCTCTTTGATATGGCATGTTTGTGTGAATATGTGTTTATTTGTTTCCGTATTTTGTGTTTAGGACTTGAACATGTTCTTATTTAATGCCTTATTGAGTTCCGGTCGTTTCGGTTACTCATTCATAAGGTTTCGAGTCCAAACAAGTTGACTATGCTACTTTTCGTTCTCATTTGTTGTGTTGACTTTATCATCGGATTCCGAGATGATTTCTCAACCATTTTTTAAAGTTGAGTAGTTGTAGTCGTGCGTGAGGGAGTCACGGTTTGTAATCCGAAAACGGATTCGAAATCGGAGTTCGGATGCCCAAGATACGGCTGAAGAACGTGAGAGTGCGCGAGAGAGGCTAGAGTGGCCATGAGACCACGTGTGCCCCTCCCCGTGGGGGAGGCCGTGGGGCCCACGGCCAGGGACCCTCTCTGGTCCCGTGTGGCCCACGCGCCCCCCATAGGAGGGTGACGTGGCTCATGGTGATTGGCCCTGAAAAACCTTCTCTTTCCTCCTTTTAAACTCCTCTCCTTCCCTCCTCACTTGTTGAAGAACTTGAAGTGATTTTCACGAAATTTCTGCAGTTTTTCTTCAATTTTTTGTTTTCTTATTTTGATCATAACTTTCTCATACGAACTCGAAATCAATCGATTCAAAAGCCAAAATTGTTGGTCTTGAAGAGAGCTACAAACTCCAAGCATTTTCAGAGGCATTTGACTTCGACATTTTTCCCAGAAATCTCATCTTCAGTACGTGGTCAGGTTGTTTGTTTCAACTTCTTCTTTTTCAATTTCATCTTTGATCATCTATTGATTCTTTCCATTTGATTGATGAAATTTGTTGAGAAGTATGTTAGATCACATGCTAGGGTTGTTTGATCATTTGTTAATTGAGTTTTAGCTTTGTGATTTGTTTTGAACATATATGTGCTAAACTTGATTTATCATGAAATTGATTCTAGAAAATATATGTGTGATGTGCTTCATGTTATTTTCTATGTTTTATTTCATGATCTAAGAACTAGGTTTTTAGTGTGATAAATTGAATATTCATACCTTTGTTCTTATTGATTTGCATGTCTTGATTTCTAGATAATTTTATGATTGTGTGTTGAAATAATGTTCTAGACTATCATTGAACATGTACATTTTGCTTGATTGATCATCTAGCTTAATTTGTTTGTGTTTGCATCATTTGCATCACTTTAGATCATAGCCTTGCATTAGGTTGAAGTCTCTAGCAAAGTGAGTGAAGCTTTGTGGATAGAGCAAGGAAGTCTTGTCTAGGGTCGGGAGGATCCGGATAGGCAAGCACGAAATCTTCCTAGAGACGTGAGCGTCTTGGATAGGAAGTTACTTTCTAGAGGTGTAGGATACATCTCGGATAGGAAGTAGGCTTGGTGATTCACTAGCCCGAGGGTAGATTAGGAGTTGATAGCTTGAGCGGATATCATGAGTGATAGCTTGAGTGTGTAAGTCCTTTTTCACATAGTGGATTGCTTTGCCGGTGGTTGTGGTATCAACCCGTGGATGTTTCCTCTTTGAGGTTTTACCACGTAAAAACGCTTGTGTTCATTTTTGTTTTATTTTTCTTTATCTTCCATATCTTACATTGATTGCATATCTTGTAAATTGATTAACTCTTGTATTAGTGAAATCAATTCATTTGCTAAAATCTAATCAAGTGTGCATTCTCTTTGTTATATTCCGCATTATTTTTAAATTGGAAGAATTTGGAGCCTATACCTATTCACCCCCCCTCTAGGTATATTTTACACTATATTGCTTAAGGGAATTTCAGTGTACAAGTTTAAACTACACCAAATGGATGTCAAGAGTTCCTTCCTCAATGGCTTCTTGCATGAGGAAGTGTTTGTTGAGCAACCCAAGGAGTTTATGGATCCACACCACCCTTCTCATGTCGTCGCCTCAGGAAGGCTTTATATGGGTTGAAACAAGCACCGAGGGCTTGGTATGAGCGCCTCACTCTCTACCTTGTTAACAATGGCTACTCTAGAGGTAGTGTTGACAAGACATTGTTCATCAAGTGCACTAAAGATGAGCTATTCATAGCTCAAGTTTATGCTGATGACATTGTATTTGGTTTCACCAACAACTTGAAAGTTCAACAATTTATTGATGTCATGTCTCATGAACACTAAAGATTAGCTATTCATAGCTCAAGTTTATGTTGATGACATTATATTTGGTTCCACCAACAACTTGAAAGTTCAACAATTTGTTGATGTCATGTCTCATGAATTTGAGATGAGCATGGTTGGTGAACTAAATTACTTCTTAGGCTTGCAAATCAAGCAATTGCATGATGGGATCTTCATATCCCAAGCTAAATATGCTAAGAGCCTAGTGAAGAAGTTTGGTCTTAAAAATGCCAAACATTGTGACACACCCATGAGCACAACCTTGAAACTTAGCAAAGATGCTAGTGGAAAAGATGTTGAGAAAGTCTATATTATGGCATGATAGGTAGCTTGCTTTACTTAACCTCAAGTAGGCCCGATATTTGTTTTAGTGTGGGTGTTTGTGCTAGGTACGAAGCTAATCCCAAAGAGTCTCACCTTGTTAAGGTGAAGAGGATCATTCAATTTGTGAATGGTACCTCAAATCATGGGATTTGGTACTCCTTTGACACTAATCCAAGTCTTGTTGGATTTAGTGATGCCGATTAGGCGGGAAATTGTGATGATAAGAAGAGTACATCGGGCAATTGCTTCTTCCTTAAGAACAATTTGGTTTCTTGGTTTTGCAAGAAGCAAAACTCAATTTCCCTATCCACGGCCGAGGCAGAATATATTTCCGCCGGTAGTACTTGCACTCAATTGATGTGGATAAAACAAATACTAACCGATTATGGCTTAAAGCAAGGTACTCTTACTTTATTTTGTGATAACATAAGTGTCATTAACATTTCTAAAAATCCCGTCCAACATTCTAGAACAAAGCACTTTGACATTAGACACCATTTTATAAGAGAGCTAGTTGAGAGCAAAACCATTGCATTGGAATATGTGGGAGCTCAAGCAAAGAGAGCAAAGTTGCATGATCAAGCATTATGCTACATTAATATATTTTATGTCTCTTATTTAATTGCTTGAGATGATTGGTTGTACATGCTTATGTATTTTTCTTGATAAGTGTGCTACATTACCTTGCTTGCAATCCATGTCATATTTATGCTCAAATATGCATTTTTGGAATAGGAGATGTACTTTGGAAGTACTTTTTGAATGACCTTTAATTATTCTCCATGACATGACGATTCTTTTTAATGACATGCTTAAGTTGACGAGCTTCAGGCTGATTCTTGGTGGTTCTTTGCCCCGCCGTTCTGTTCTTCTTTAGTTGGCAATGACTGCATGGGCCGGGAGTCTTTTCGTTTTTCTTGATGTTTTCTTTTTCTTTTTTGGTGTGGCCTGCGTGCCTCTTTTTGTTTGGGGTTGTTTTCCCTTTGGGTCTTTGTGCTTTATTGCTTTTTGTCACTTTTTTCTTTTCTTTTATCTTTTATATTATGGATACTGTCTAGGGGTTTTTCAGCATATGATCATTTGTGATGCTTTTTCCCTTTAGATCAGTCCAATTTTTATTAAAAAAGTTGAAAATTATGAGATGAAAAATGTGAAATTTTTTATTGCTAAATCTTGAATGCAAATATGTGTACAAAAGCAAATATTGAGACTCAAATAAATAAGGATCTTAAAATCCAAAGTCTCTCTTTCTTTATTGGTAGAACAAGGCTACTATCATACGGGTATCTCACTCGGAAAAATCAAATAGGGTGCAAAGTCGTTCATGTCTTGTTTTCTTATAAAGTTGGATATAGTTGCTCTTTAAAATTAAAATGCTTAAATTATATATCCTTGCTTTTTCCATGATAAAGGGTGAAATTGGTTTGAATTCCATTTGAAACAAATTAACGGTCTGTTCTAATATTAATCTAGAGGGGGGGGGGGGGGGGGTGTGGGGTGAATAGATTTTAATCCTTATTACCCAATTTTCGCGTTTAGTCAAATTTACGAAAATGTCCCAAACTAGACAATATAATATAGTAAGTGTAATATGGTGCGGAAATTAAATAACACTTGATATTTACGTGAAAACTCTCACGGGAAAAACCACGGGCTGGTAAGTGCACCACACTCAAACCTCGAATCCACTAATTGTGATAACGTTTACAACCTAATCCTGGTTTACGATCTAATCCCGATCAATAACCCGTTACCACTACCCGTAGGCCTATAAAAGTAGACCTAGTCCAATTTGCTCATGTGACCACCTAATCCCGGTCATCACACAGGACTTACTTCTCCGAAGAGATCAACACCCTAAGTGAATATTATGCAAATATCCAAATATGCAATAAGTGCTAGGGTACACTAAATGCTTTTCTAGGATTATATGATGACAATAAAATCAATCCTAGATATCAAATAGCTATATGACATGGCATACAACTTTAGCTATGTTAAGGATAACCAATCCTAAATACAATAGCTATCACAAATAACCCACAAACATTCAAAAGATTAACTAGTTGATTAAAATACAATCTATCAACCTAGTTATCAATAAATCACATAAGAATGTTTATGGCATAGCTTTTAGGCAATAATGACATAATCAATTAAGCTATCAAAAATAATCTCAATCATATAATGAGATTAATTAGCTAGATATAAAATAGGCATGAAAACCTAGCTAACATAAATAACCCAATCAACACATAATCTCAATCATGTATGTAGAAATTACTCAAAGAACATACAAGTGATAAAAGAGATAAATTGATAAGTAAAAACACTAAGATTAAATGAAATTAGTGTTTAACAAATCATACCATGTGTGTTGAAGAAGACCCATGCATTAGCACATACTAGATGAACCTAGATGATGCCTAGATGATGATTTGTGCATGTGAGAATGGGTTTAGAGAGATAAAGATGTAATCTTTAAGCTTTTTCTCTCAAGTCTCTCTTTCTCTCTCAAGAATATGGAGCCTCTCTCTCTAGGGTTTGATTTTGTGGCTCTACCCTCAAAATGATGAGAAAGATATGTATTTATAATGCCCAAGTGAAACTATGTCATTTTGGAAGAAATGAAAAAATTATGGGCATTTTCGCGGTACACGCGTCAGTGCAGCGGCTCAAGATTCGAGGACGAAACATGAACAAACGATATCGAAACCTTTCATATAATATATCGTTGGAAAGGTATGGATGTCTAATTTTTACTCATTTTTATAGAATGACATTTTGATATCTGTAGAAAACGATATGGTCAATTGAGTAACCAAAGGTCAGAAACGGACAACAACAGAGTTGCCCTGTTTTGGTTGTAACTTTGGAGATTTTAAAACCAATCCAAACGGTCATGAAATATTACGAATAATATACCGTTAAAAAGGTATGGGTGTCTAGTTTGTATAGAAATTTTCAAAACTCATTTTTAAGCTTTTTGTAAAAAGTTATGGCCGCAAGACCATACATAGGTCAGTTTTGAAAATAATTTAAATCATTAAAATTCAATCTCTTGAAACTAGACATTTTATTCCAAACACCCCAACCAAATCTAACACTTATCCAAGAAAAGAATGAGACCTTCTCAAGTGGTCAATCATCGCACTAAGACATGCACACCATCGTGCAAGCGCGGACGTTTCCGATCACATAAACAAAAACGAATTACACCACACTTAAGACTAACATGAAGTGCAAGTGTGGGAAGTGAATGCATCCTAATGCCTAACATGTCATGGCATTGTCATTGAACAAGATACACTCAATAAAACATGCATGAAGAGATATTCAAGAATATGAATGCACACATATAAAAACATACAACATACAAGAATAACATTTATGCATGAGTTGTGTGTGTGTGCAACTAGATCTCTTCAAAGCAAGTAAGCAATAGAAATTTACCTTTGGTGCTTATCAAGATGAGGTCTTGAAAGGGCCTTGAACTTGAATACCAATACCTAAGCTACCCTTACAATGAACCCCACATGTGGTTTGTCCACGAAATAAGCCAATCAAAATATGAGACCTAACACCATTGGAAACCTTTGTTGTTTGCTTTGCCAAATACCATTGCTTTTAAACTTGAATGCAACATGTCTTACATGCAAAGCATCTTTGTCACACATTTTCTTAGAATAAAACTCCTTGAATCTCTCTTACTTAATTGAGTTGTGTTAGGTTTTTGGTTTGTCTTGGCATGTATTCCATATCAAAACGATGTTCTCTTGTAATGTTTAGTGGTCTAAGTATTGAAGATACAAGGCATCAAAGAAAGACTTGGCCACAACTCATGCAAGTTGTCGGCTTCAAAGAGAAATGTGCTTCATCGGTCTACAAAGGTATATAAGACCTCATTTATCTTACAAGGCTAGACACACACACATATAGCATTCATATGTGTCCCTGCATGGTTGAACAACTTTTATATATCACTTTCACACACTTGGTAATGTATGCACATGCATTAGATTTAATTTGTTAAACATTGTAATTTGCATGTTCTAGGACTATGTCTAGGAAATGGCATACGTATGTGATTTTATGTTCATTTATTTCTGTATTTTTTTTTTTTGGACTTGAACATGATCTCTTATGATTCCTTTTTGAGTTCCGGTTATTTAAGTTACTTATTCATTAGGTTTTGAGTCCAAACGATGTAGCTACGCTACTTTGCGTTCTCATTTGTTGAGTTGTCTTCGTCGTCATTTTCTAAGATGAATTCTCAACCTTTTATCAAAGTTTTATAGTTTTTGTTGTGTGTTTACACGATTCGTAATCCGAAGAAGGATTCAAAATCGGAGTTCGGAGGCCCGAATGCGGCCGAAGAACGCGAGCAGAGCGCGATAGGAGCAAGATTGGCCATCGGCCAACCTTGGAGGCCACGTGTGCCACACAACCAACATAGCCCTCTGCCCATGTGTGCCACATGCGGTCCACACATGGGGCTAAAGTGGCACATGCTGGTTGGCCAGCTCCTTCCTCTCTCTCTCTTCCTTTTAAATATTTCCATTCCCTCCCATTTTCATTCAAAAGAAGAAAAGCTTTGAAATCTCACTAGAATTTTCTCTCCAATTTTTCTCACCTTCCAAATGCCATAACTTTCTCATATGAAGTCAGAATTGGTTGATTCAAGTTGGAGATTGTTTGTAATTGAGTCCTCTACCTTTTCCATATAGTCTTGCAGCTGTTTGATTGATTTTTGTGGTGGTTATACCCAGAAAAAACGAACCAGCTCGTGATTGCAAGGTAGTGTTCATATCTTTGAGATTTCTTCTTTTATAACTTTCAATTTGCTTGGGGTTTCTTCTTTTATATGTATGTATATGTATGATTAATGCTATTGAGAAAGACGGCTTTATAATCAATCCTAATCAAAAGTCTATTTAGAGACATATGTGAACTAGTTTCTTAGATTCTAGGTTTTTCACATGTTTGAGAGTTGTATTGTGATTAGATTGATGTCTAGGATTATTTGTGACTTGATTGAATCATTTTATGATTAATAATCCTTGAAATTTGTTTTTATCCTTTGATTGATAAAATCTAGGATTAATTCAATTGTTTGTGTACTTAGAGACAAATAGGAATTAATTGATTATGCGATATAATCGTACTCATTGATAACTCAAATGATATCACTTGCAACCATAAGTCCATCATTTATCTCAGGATTAAGATAGACTCTCCGATTGTCCTGATAATGAAAAGACTTTTATCTATTGACGGTTATAGATAAAGTATTTCATTGTGATCCAGTTCAATGCACCCAGTGCACTAGATCCTTTTGCTCGAAGACACTCCGATGATTTTAGACTCATCATATCTCATTTGATCCCACTCAAATGCTAGCAAAAGAATTCTACAACTTTAACAAGATAAAGGTGCCCAACCTTTAACTTAAGTTGTGAACATTATTCAAAACTAACTAAAGAATTGTGTCTACCACATACATATCCAAATGTACGAACAATTCTTCTTTTCCCATAGTCTTTAGACCTTATGATTATTTACTTTGACAATTATAATATTAAACTATAAATGCTATACGATTTGTTAAACCAGAAATCACTTTATTAATATGAAAAAGATTGTTAATTACAACATTACACTCTTGCTATTAAGCATAATCCTAACATATAGTTCAACCCGTGGATGTTTCCTCCTTGTAGGTTTTACCACGTTAAAAAATCTCTTGTATTAATTCTTTCTATCTCTATCTCTTATATTTATATTTGTGTATGTTGTTATCTTGTTGCATATTATTCGCTTGTGATGTATATTGAAACAAGATTTTGTAAAGTGTGATTTGTGAACTAATTCATTTTTTATCATATTTGTGAATATAATTCTTTTTTATATTGTATTTTTTATGTATAGTGATATTTGATTATACTTGTAATACATTAAACAAATATTGAAATACAAGTATTCTTTGTTGTTGAGTTTATGTGTCCTTATACCTCATACAACTAATTGATATATATAGACAATGCCTAAATGATCATATGCTTATCTTATCTATGTATGAATTCTTGGTTTATGTGTTGTATGTAAGGCTACCTTGAGGGACAAACGAAAGTTTGCTCAAGGGATTGAAAAAGGCGTAAAAACCTATTCACCCCCCTTCTAGGTATGCTTTAAGCCATTTAACTACGTTTGTATACTTTCAAGTTGCATAAAATTGCTTATATGATTATGCATATGTGTTTGTGCTACAAGCTCTCCTCGCTAAATACTTACCTATTAGGGGAGACTCCCTTTGCGTATCTCATGACAAAAAGGGGGAGTAAGGTTGGAGAGATTTTGTGCCATTATTGGCATTACATTTAGGGGGAATTGAGAGAGAGTAACCCATGTTGGGATTGCATTTAGGGGGAGTTGCATTGCATTGCATGATTACATTGTTTTTTATTGTATTGATTATTTTTTTGGTTGGCAATCGCAGTTACTCTTGTTATAAGCATCTCTCACACACTTGCTCTTGGAAGGTATCCTTCTTGTTGATTGTGTGTAGGTTGGATTTTTTCTACAAGCTTTGGATTGACTTGAAGATGTTTAAGACTTAGTCTAGGAGCTTTATTGTAATGTAGAAAAATTTTGTTAACCAATCATTTTTTTTTTTTTTTTTTTGTGAGGATGCTATGTGAGTGTTGATTTTGTCACGAAATAGCCAAAAGGGGAGATTGTAAGTGCCTCACTTTTTTATTGGCTTATTTTGTTGACAAAATCACAATGGGGTTCAAACTTGTAATGGTAGCTTAGGTTTGAAGAAATTCTCCTCAAATGCTAAAGAACCTCATTATGGAGATCAAGAACTTCAAGGAAGGTAGTTTTCTTGTTTTAACTCTTAATTGAAAAGATTTAGTTGCACACACACACTACTCTAGCATGCATGTGTGATTATTGCTTTTTGGGTGTATGTATTTCACAATTCACTTGCACAATTTTTATGTTTGATTTGAGTATGTGTGCAGTGCACTGGTCCTTTACCCGCACACACTAGGGCAGTGCGTTAGTCGTCATGCGTCGGACCAGCGCAGCTAACCGGCATAACCTTGGCAGAGGATTGCTGCTGGTCGTGCGCCGGTGGTTGTCATACGCAGCTCTCCAACACAATTTCCACAGACGTTATGCGCTGGTCGTGCGCTACTCAACCAGCACACACATCAGTGCAATGGGTGAGAATCTGAATCGTTTTTTTTTCAAAACGACCGCATTTTGCTTGAATCTTATATATGTATACACCTTGATAGCCTTTGGTCATTTTTTAGAGCAAAAATGACACATTTTGAGAGCTAAAGAAGTGACTTCAAAGCGAAGGTATCAAGAATTGATTTTTATTACACAAAACACAAACACCCATCATACTTTCATGTTTCATAGGGTTTTCATTATTGCTCACATGACTTGTAGCTAGAACATCATCTACATCTTTTTATATGTTCTTGCTTTACAAGATAGCATCTTTATGACTTGACTAGTTTCAAGATAGCCTTTTTATTGTGTTTTATGAGTTGTTTGTGATAGCTATTGCATATACGGTTTACATATAGCTAAGTTGTGTGCATGCCATATAGCTACATGATATCTAGGAATGTCTTTGACATGTTCATCCATGCCTAGATAAGCTTAAATGTTTGACCTTGCATTTATGCACTTTGAATATTGCTCATATTCACTTTAGGTTGTTTATCTCTTCTCATTGAGAGTTAAGTCTTATGACTACCGTGTGTAGGGCTCAAGCACCTTAGGTCTAGAATCGTTATTAGAGGCACGTTTGGTAGCAGTGGTGGGTTAGTAACTGTGTAGGGTTTGACATGGTAAACCTAGGTTGTAAACACCATTACAAGTAGTGGATTCGAGGACTGTGTGTGGTGCACATATCAGCCTGTGGTTTTTCTTTGTTGAAGGTTTCCACGTAAAAATCAAGTGTCATTTAAATTCCGCACTTTACACTTGATTCTGTTTTTGACAAGATCGAGGTTATTTTTGTAATATTGAATAATGTAAGTTCCTCAAAGTTTGATTGGCTTATTTCGGTGACAAACCACAATTGGGTTTTTATTGTAAGGGTAGCTTAGGTGAATGATGATCAAACTCAAAGGCCCTATTAAGACCTCAAGGTGATAAGCATGCCAAAGGTATAATCTCTAGCGCTTAGTTTTCATTGAAGAGATTTAGTTGCACACAAACACTTGTAATGTTTGCATATGTATGCTTTACTTTTGTGTGCTTCCTTTTCACATGTCACCTTTCACACTTGCACTTTGTTGTTGTATTTTGTTGTGTGTTAGTGTGTCTAGTAATTCGTTTCCCGAATGTTGTTCAAAAATGTCCACGCATGCACATTGGTGTGCTTGGTTAGTGCGATGATCGCCCTCAAAGAATGCCCTTGGCTTCTCCTTTGGTTTCACAAAAAGTGGTGAATCGGCAGTTTGATCAGCGGCCTTGACCGCCAAATGAAACCGCCATTTATGTCCAGAAGTTTTTAGAGCATTTCTACAGTTATGATTGGCGGCCACGACCGCCGATTAGACCTAGTCGATTTATTCTCTCGGGTCTATTTCTGCGGTTATGATCGGCGGTTATGAAACCGTCGATGTTCCCCTGTTCTCTGGGGATCAGTTCGGCGGTTGAATCGGCCTTTTCGAAAGCGCCGATCATGCGGTTCAGGGGCAAACTTGTCTTTTTACATGCCTTGTTTTTTATGCCTATAAATACATCACTTTCTCATCTCTCTGAACCTAACTCTTTCAATACAAGAACCCTAAATTCTATAGAGAGATTTGTGAGAGAAAAGGCAATCAAGATTGCTCATTTAAACACTCAAAACCATTTTCATATGCATTAAACTTCATCTAGCATATCTAGGATGCTTGCTTGCATGGGTCTTACTCAACACACTTGCTTTAGTAAGTTCTTCACTAATTTCATCTAATCTTAGTGTTTTACTTTAAAAGGCATCTCTTTAATTACTTATATGTTCTTAGATTATTTTTTTATATACAAGATAAAGAATGTTGTGTTGTTTTGATTAAGTGTTGATTTTGTGATAGCTAAATGATATGAACCTCACCAAGAGTAGTGAGACCCGGAACCAATATATGGTAACGAAGGATCGTTTTCTAATTCAAGTTTATAAAAACAAAGAAAATAACGGACCGTGACCCATTATCTATATGGAGATAAGAACCAACGGTATCAAGAAGGTTGTAGACGCCACACTCAAGAAAGAGAAAGAAGGTGAGTGATAAGTCAAGGTTTGAACGCCACAAGGTAGAACCTTGATAAGTTCATAGTTCAATGAAGAACCAAGAGAAAAAAGTTCTCTCAAATAATATTTTATTCAAAGTCTAATCTTTCCAAATAATACATCAATGCGTCCTTTAAATACTAAGAAAATATCTAAACCCTAGACGACAAAAGAAAAGGAAATAAACTACTCAGCAATTAATTGCCTTACAATTAGGAAAGTAAAAGAATAAAAACTAGCAACTAGTTGACTTTGTTTGGGAAACAAATCAACTATTTATTTGGGAAATAATTAAAAAAAAGGAAATATGCTAAAATTCGGAATCCTCCAACCCTAGCTTATATCTAACACCATAATCAGCTCTTTATTAGGAAATATGTTGAAATTCGGACTCCTCAATTCAAGTCTTCGCGCAACAAACTAGATGGCCGAATTTGGGCCTGTTGTGATCTATTATGGATGACGGAGTCTTCATAACATCTGTAGGACTCGTCTTGGGCTTTCCGATAACATATTATAATAGACAATCCGACATCAGATGCTCTCTGTAGAGGCCCACGAAGTTCAGCCCGGCATCCAGCTCTCGTACAGCTCAAGTCTTCGCGCAACAAGATAGATGGCCGAATTTGGGCCTGTTGTGATTTGTTTTGGAGGATGGAGTCTTCATAACATCTGTAGGACTCGTCTTGAGCTTTCCGAAAACATATTATAATAGACAATCCGACATCAGATGCTCTCTGTAGAGGCCAACAAAGTTCAGCCTGGATTTGGTCTTCATGTGGCCCGAACTTGGACTTCAGCAACTCCAAATCAGCCCCCATTAAATGATTCTTTGATCCTCTTGGCCCTTGTAATTGGCCCAACCAGAATATGCAATTGATCCTTTGGTGATGCTTCTTGATTCTCATCACTAAACTTAGGATTGTTTAATCTATGTTAGCTAAGCTTTATGCTATGTCATTTAGCTTTTGATATCTATGATTGATTTAATTGTCATATTATAAACCTAGATAAGTATTTAGTATGACCTAGCACTAAGTACATATTTGGATATCTTTGCATATTCACTTAGGTTGTTTAATCTCTTTAATGAGAACTAAGTCTTGTGCCTAAGGTTGCTTAGGCCGCAAGCAAATTGGACTAGGTCCACTTTTACAGGCCTGCGGGTAGTGGTGGTGGGTTATAGACCGAGATTAGGTTGTAAACACCATTGCAATTAGTGGATTCGAGGTTCGTGTGTGGCATACATAACACCCCATGGTTTTTCCCAGTTTGGGTTTCCACGTAAAAATGAAGTGTTATTTAATTTCCGCACTTTACACTTGATTTATTGCTTTAACTAGTTTAGGGTAATTTCGTAATATTGTCTAAAACACGAAAATTGGGTAATAACAATTAAAATCTATTCACCCCCCCCCCCCCCCCCCCCCCCCAAGATAGTTTTATACACACCGTGTATTATTAGTTTCAACTAATTCGAAAATTTGGTATTAACCGAATTAAAATCTATTCGCCCCCCTCTAGATATAATTAGACACGTTTTATATATTTTCAGTGTCTCTTGGTCAAAGACCCTGAAACAAATTACGGTGTGTTCAATATTAATCTAGAGAGGGAGGGGGGGGGGGGGGGGGGGTGAATAGATTTTAAACGATTATACCCAATTTTCGCATACATGTCAATTTTACAAAAATGCCACTAACTAGTCAAAAAGACAAACAAGTGTAATATGGTGCAGAATGTAAATAACACTTGATATTTATGTGGAAACCCTCACGGGAAAAACCACGGGCTAATATGTGCACCACACATGAACCTCGAATCCACTAATTGAAATGATTACAATCTAATCCCGGTTTAATGATCTAATCCCAATCAATAATCATCACAACTACCTAATCCCGGTATAAGTGAACCTAGTCCAATTGCTTGTGATTTACGCAATCTAATCTAGAAAGCTACACAAGTCTTACTTCTCAATGAAGAGATAAAATGCCTATGTGAATATATGAAATATCCAAAATGCAATTAGAGCTAGGAAACCCTATATGCTTATCTAGGATGACAATATTGTTAGGATTATGCTCAATAGCAAGAGTGTAATGTTGTAATTGACAATCTTTTTCATATTAATAAAGTGGTTTCTGGTTTAACAAATCTTATAGCATTTATAGTTTAATATTATAATTGTCAAAGTAAATAATCATACGGTCTAAAGACTATGAGAAAAGAAGAATTGTTCGTACATCTGGATATGTATGAGGTAGACACAATTCTTTAGTTAGTCTTGAATAATGTTCACAACTTAAGTTAAAGGTTGGGCACCTTTATCTTGTTGAAGTTGTAGAATTCTTTTGCTAGCATTTGAGTGGGATCAAATGAGATATGATGAGTCTAAAATCATTAGAGTGTCTTCGAGTAAAAGAATCTAGTGCACTGGGTGCATTGAACTGGATCACAATGAAATACTTTATCTATAACCGTCAGTAGATAAAAGTCTTTTCATTATCAGGACAATCGGAGAGTCTATCTTAATCCTGAGATAAATGATGGACTTATGGTTGCAAGTGATATCATTTGAGTTATCAATGAGTACGATTATATAGCATAGTTTATCCTCGATAGTTTGGTGATATTCATTTGTTAATCGATAGAGGACTTCATTTATAGATATGGACATCGTGGCTCCATTTATTAAATGAGAGTATAATATCATCATATGGATGTTTTGAGGTAATTGGATATTAAATCTCAACGTTGAGTTTTCGATAGTGTCTATTGAAAACATGGCTTCTGGACAAGTCAAAATATCCAAGTTCAAAACATGGTCATATGAGTAAATATGGTAACTTGGAGAGTTATAGGCAGTCTATGAACTCTTGGCGATTACTGATATTAATCACGAGGATACACTATCTCCAATATGATTGTCTAGGGTATGAATGAGGAACATCTTCTTATTCTATCTTTATTTAAGAGTTCAATTTTAGCTCTTTAGTGGAATGAGTTAAAATTAATGGATCGGACCTAAGTGAATCATTTGTTGATTGTGATTAGGTTATGTCTATTGAAGCTTAAATTTAGATAGCCCGCCAAGATCCCCAATCCACACGGACTTGCATGGATCACTTGATATATTCTACCAGACCAATTTATGGGTCCATCTAGAATTGCATTTAATATGTTAAGAATATAATTTGCACATTATTTATTTAATGGGCTGCTTAATTATATTAATATATTAATGAAAGGCATGTGAGCTTGTTTCTTTTAGTAAGAATGGGTCTGGTTCATATGTGGGCTTTTTATTTAAAGTCCAATGGATTAAATGAAATAAGAAAATAATATATGGCCCATTTTTTACATATGGGGCGGCAAGGTTAAAATATTAGCCAAATATATTATTTTGTTTCATTGTTTGATTAAATGAGAATTAATTAATTTATTAATTAATTATTTAATTAAGAAACAAAATCTTTTTCTGATTAGGAAATATGTTTCCTAGAGGTATACTATATATATATTAAAAATAAAAGACTTGTTTGGTAAAAAAATAAATAATTAAGTTTATTTATTTAATCAAATAAGAAGTCTTTTATTATAGTCAATAATAGAATAAAAATACTTATGAGTTGGATTAGGGTTAGAAGTCTAAAGTTGATGTGTATTAGGGTGCAACACAAATCCTTTTTTTGTAAAGGAATTGCGGCAACCCTAATTGGACCACATGTAGATTTCGGCCAACCCTAAAGGAAGAGGAGAAGAAATTTCGGCCACCCCACTTGTTCATTGAATCAATTTTTCTTCTTCTTCTCAACTCAAAGAAAGTGTTTGATTATTCTACCAAGACATAAAAGAGAGAAGAGATTATTCTTTTGATGGTACACTAATTGCTTGTTCATCAATAAGCTTGTGTGTACAACATCGAATTAGGTTCACACGAGTTTCGATCATTAGATTGAGAACTCAAAAGTGACCAGAATAATCTTTGTATTCTTTTGATTGTTTTATGACTAACAAAAGAAAAAGAAAAGTTTGTTTGTCCATTCTCAGGTTTGCAATTCAAAGAAAAGGGAGACCACGCTCCTAGGTGATTCACGTTCGTGCTAGGATTGAAGATCTTGCGGATTACCATCGACGTAAGTCAATCGGATCACGCGACAAAAGGTATTCTACTTTTGTTACTTGATATGTATAGTTAATTAATTAAAGGGTTTAAGGTTCATAAAAAGGAAAATTTTTAAAACATACTAAATCTATTTTTAGTCTCGCTTCCGCTGCGTGTACTACGGTCTACTCCAATTATGGAATGATATTTTGATGTCTGTAGAAAATGTTATGGTCAATTGAGTGACCAATGGTCAGATTAGGATCACAGCTATGATGCCATGTTTTAGTGTTCACTTTGGAGATTTCAAACCAATCCAAACGGTCATGAAATATTACGAATAATATACCGTTGGAAAGGTATGGGTGTCTAGTTTTCCCATAATTTTACAAAACTCAATTTTAATCTTTTTATAAAAAGTTATGGTCACAAGACCATACAAAGGTTAGTTTTGAAAAACATATAAATCATTGAAATTCAATATTTTGAAACTAGACACTTTACTCCAAACAACCAAACCAAAACTACCACTTATCCAAGAGAAGAATGAGACCTTTTCAAGTGGTCAACCGTTGCGCGAAGACATGCACACCATCGTACAAGCGCGGACGTTTCCGATCACACAAACGGAAACGAATTACACCACACTTAAAACTATCATACATGAAGTGTAAGTGTAGGAATTGAATGCATCCTATTGCCTAACATGTCGTGGCATTATCATAGAACAAGATGCAATCAATTCAACATGCATGAATAAAATTCATGGCTTTGCATCCTAATGCCTAAACATGTCAAGGCATTTCAATGAACAAGGTGCAATCATTTAAACATGCAAGAATAGAATTCATGGCTTTACATCCTAATGCCTAAACATGTCATGGCATTTCAATAAACAGGATGCAATCAATAAAACATGTATGAAGAGATATTCAAGAACATCAATGCACACATATAAAAACACACAACATACAAGTATAAGAAATATGCATAAGTTGTGAGTGTGTCCAACTAGATCTCTTCAAAGCAAGTAAGCACTAGAATATACCTTTGGTGCTTCTTCTCTTGGGGTCTTGAGAGGGCCTTGGTTGAGCAAATCACCAACCATCAAAAGCCCAAGCTACCCTTACATCAAGCCCCACATGTGGTTTGTCCACGAAATAAGCCAATCAAAATATGAGACCTTACAGACCCATTAAGCACAAGAACACCAAACAACCTAATCTAGCATAATCATGCATAAATCAAGTTCCCTCTATTCAAGAGTTAACAATCAATATCCATTCACAATTAATCAATTGGAACCCGGATCTGCTCTTTCACTCAAATCAATCCATACATATCGATTCCCTTTCATCACCAACATGCAAACAAAAGTGAGACTCTACTTTTACACTACATCATTTGTTTACACTAAGTTACACTACATCATTGTTTTAATCTAAAGTCTCACTTATGCAAAACACATCAATTTCTACTTATTCACCAACATACATGTCAAGAAAAGAGAGATATAGCAAAGCTCAAAGAACAGAGTCAAGATCCAAATCGAATCTAAGTAAAGATCATATATAACAAGGATTACACATCAAAGAAATAGAAAATAAAACAAAGAGAACAGTTTAGAGATAACCAAGATCTCTATTTCATTTGATCTCCTTTCTCCTTGGATCTACTTCAAAGATGGATGGATGGATGAAGTGTAGAGGTGGTGGTGGTGAGCTTTACATGGAGGAGAACCTCCATGGAAGCTTTTAGAGCCCCTCTCTCTCTTTTGTTGTGTAAGATTGGTGAAATGTTTAGGATATGAGATATCTAGATATTTAGATTAGATATTTTAAAGACCAACAAGTGGGTGTATTTATAGTGGTTAAAGGTTAGGGCATTAATTGGGGTTGAAAAGTCAAGTTTACCCTTAAAAATCACGTGGTCTAGAAGTAGATATGGGCTGCTGACATAGATCTACGAGGTCCAACTCGCAGATGGCTATGGGCAACTTTTGCGACTAAGATCTGTGAGGTCAAACTCACGGTTTTAATTCGCAGAAAATCTGCTACTTCACGCTGCTAGGTTTAACTCTCAAATTTAACTCGCAAAAGGGTCTGGAATGGATCTGCGACTTCCTTCTACGAGGACAAACTCGCAGATCCATCTAGCAAATTGTTTTGACACTTCTTCCTTGCAGATTCATCTAGCAGAAGGCTCTGGAAAGGATCTGTGACTTCATTCTGCCAGGACAAACTCGCAATGCCATCTAACGGTAAGGACAAACTCGCAATTTCAACTCGTGGTGCCATCTAGCGGATTGTAAGTGAGAATGGTGGAAATGGTGTGTAGAAATGTGAAGTATGGGTGTGAAATGTGTTTGGATGATTGGGAGAATATTCCTAGATCTAGATGATGTATGGGAAAGGAAATGTGTGTGTAAAAACGTCCCCCATCGATCCAATATCAGTTTCTATTTATATGGATTACAAAAAAATAGGTCTAAAATGCTTTAAAGTCAAAATCTGGTGGGCATGGATTGCGGGTTAAGTGCGGGTCAGGGACCCGTACTGTACCCGCACTTTATCGATTCTTCAAGTTTCCAAATCTCGGGTTTCCCAAATAGTGCTTGTGGAGTGCGGTTGGATGACTTGCACTTTATCTTTTCTTCGAGATTTCAGATCCAAGATTTTGTCAACAGTGCATGTGGAGTGCGGTTAGCTGACCTACACTGTACCCGTACTTTATCTTCTCCTTAAATATCAGCTCCCTGGTTTTGTCAATAGTGCGGGTGGAGTGTGATTAGCTAACCTGCACTATACCCGCACTTTATCTTCTCCTCAAATATCAGCTCCTGGGTTTTATCAATAATGCGGTTGGATGACCCATACTGTACCCACACTCTTGGAGCTTCTGATGGCTTTTGTCTTTCTTTTTGCTTCTTTTGGTTCTTTTTCACCTGAAAGTCCCGAATTCCGCTTCTACCACCAGGAATGTACGAATGCCTGCAAATACGAACAAAGAGCCCATAAGAGATGCTAAAACGCAAGAAAACAAGACCAAAGATAAGGAAATGAGGGCCGAAATATACAACAATTTTGGCACTATCAAATACCCTCAAACCAAACATTTGCTCGTACTCGAGCAAACACAAGATAAAATAAATAAGACGCACTAACAAAAATGATGCAATATAAAAATGTCCTAGACACTTGAACAAAAAAAATTCAAAATGGCTGCATGCATAACTAGTGATGTGATATGAAGATGTGTGATAGAGAGGAGTAAATATATGCAACATGATCTATAGCAACTTCAAGATGCTAAAGGGAAACTCACACAAACATGAATCCCACACCAAAAATTACTCATGCATTAGGGACTACTTACTTCTATACCTTGAGCATAATTCACTTCAACTCTAGAGCTCACGTGGATTCTCTCTTTTCTTTCCGCTCAGAGTCCTAAGTTTCACACGTGCAAGATATGCAAAGATGAAATTATGCATAGAATTCCAATGCATTGCATATAAATTGAACATTTGAAAAACTGTTTCTTCTAGTGAAATAGCTTAGAAGGGAATCACTATGCCATGGACGTGAAAGATCATGTTTCAACAGACATTCATAATCTAGACTCATCATGGATCAAAAAAGACTTTTCCTTTGGTTATAATGAGGCCATGGGGTTAAATGAGGTGATACAAAGAAATGGGAAGTTTTGGAGTTCAAAATTACCAATCACGATAGAATATATCCACACACCCCATACAATGCTCTTTTTTCACAATCACTCACACGTTAGCGTCTAGGTAATCAATTTACACACATTTGCGCTTCCAATATTGTACTCTACATTTTGAGTACTTAACATTACACATTTCAAGGATCTTTTGCTTTTCTCTATTTCTTTTCTTTTCTCCTTTTTCTTTATTTTGAAATGCACACATTTCTATTTGACACCTAAGGCTCATAAGTACAGATTTTTGGTACTTTTACATTTTTTTAGCCTTTTGCTTAGCACATTTACAATGTTTCGCCTTAGTACACACTAATTGACAAATTAGAGCTTAACTTCTTTCATTACCACATTTACACATCCTAGCATGATTAGTAACAAAGGTAGGCATGTGTTTAGGCAATGGTATATGGTTGTATATGGTACCAAGTGAAAAAGTATGTGTTTGGCCTCAAGTTTGGCTTTGGAGCACACAATAAGGATAGGAGTGTGTTTAGGCTATTATAAGTAGTTAAATGCACACACATTGCCTAATATCATTTCCACAATCCATCTATCAAGGGAATGAACGCATCCATCAAGCAATCCACTATATGATATGCATGTCATATGGCATGTGACACATATGACTAGAGAAGTGTTTAAGAATAATCAATGATAACTCTCTGAAACAAATTAACGGTGTGTAATATATTATCTAGAGGGGGGGTGAATAGATTTTAATTAATTTTGCCCAATTTTCGTGTATGGTCAAGATTACGAAAAAGCCCCTAACTAGTCACAATAATATAACAAGTGTAATATGTGCGGAATTTAAATAACACTTGATATTTACGTGGAAACCCTCACGGGAAAGACCACGGGCTAGTAAGTAAGCCATACTCGAACCTCTAATACACTAAATATGTAAACCGATTACAACCTAATCCCGGTAAGTAATCACACACCTACCTAATCCCAGTATAAGTGAACCTAGTCCAATGGTTTGTGATTTAAGTAACCTAATCCCGGTCACAACACAAGACTTAGTTCTCTAAGAAGAGATAATACAACCTATGTGAATATATTTGAATATCCAAAATGCAAAGTAGAGCTAGGGAACCCTATATGCTTATCTAGGATAATAATATGTCAATAAAAATAATCCTAGATATCAAGAGCTAAATGACATGTCATAAAGCTTAGCTAAACATAGATTAAATAAACCTAGAAAGCTATCACAATACAACACTCAATCATGTCAACACAACAATCTCTATTTTGAATATTAGATGTTAATCTAAGAACATGCAAATAATAAAAGAGATGCCTTGATAAATAAAACACTAATTATAAATGATAATAGTGAAGAACATATCAAGGGAAGTCTGTTGACCAAGACCCATGAAAGTAAACATCCTAACTATGCTAGAAAATGCTTAGATGATATTTTGATGCATATGAAAATGGGTTTTGAGAGTTAAAGAAAAGTTCTTGGGAGTTTCTCTCTTGAAAATGTGTTTGCTCTTAAAAATGTATATTTTCTCTCTATTGAACGAAGTGACAAGAAGATAATATATATATATTAGGTCACATATGAAAATGCACCGTTTAATACTTAAAGAAAATAAAGAAAGCTGCACCGTTTGAAACATTTGAGAAACAAAACAATTAAAAGTAATCTAGTGAGGTGAGCTCACGTGAGATAAAATCAAGAGGTCAAATGAATTGTCAAAGAAAATCCACTTAGTCAACATGCAATCACAACAAACATGAGCTCATATTTAATCACAACACTCAATTAAATGCCTTTGAAAAATCAAAAGCAAAATGCAATCAGGTGTTAGGCATGAGTGCGCGTTGAGAGAGGGTGTGGCACAAACGGGGGCAGAGAGCCCACTTTGGCGTGAGGAGCCCGTGGCTCACACGCCACCCCTTGCTTGGTGTGGCTATCATGCCACACTAAGCCGACTTCGGTCCAAGCGATCTTCGGTCCAGTTGACCTCTGAACTCAGAATTCGATTCCGTCTTCGAAATAGAAATCCAAACTCAATCATAAATATGGAAAATTATATAACTTTCCATTATAAGCTTGGAATTGAATTCCGGTTTCCGATAATAACACCGAATGTCCCAAATGTCTCGGAAATCATCCGAAACACATAGATAAGTCTCCGAATCACACAAAACTAATCTAGGGACAAATCCACACACAATTGGACTCATAAAAATATGAAGAATCTCAAAAATACATTTCTTTGAAACACAATGAGATTTTACCAACCGTACCAAAACAAACACAAATACTTAAAATGCATGGGTTGTGTGTGTGTATGCACTCTAAATCTCCTCAAAGAAAAATAAGCACTAGAGATATACTTTTGGAGTGCTTAACACCTTGAGGTCTTGAAAGGGCCTTTGAGCTTGTTCCTCGATCACCTAAACTATCCTTACACATCAAACCCCAAAATGTGGTTTGTCCACGAAATAAGCCAATCAATGAAATGAGACCTTACACTCTCAAAATGCGCTATTTAAAGGCTTGTGTTTGTGATCTCACAGGAATCTCCACTATTAGAACAAGGCGCGAGAGCACCGAGTCCCCTTAACTTAATACCAAATGATATGAACCTCACCAAGAGCAGTGAGACCCGGAACCAATATATGGTAACGAAGGATCGTTTTCTAATTCAAGTTTATAACAAAGATCAATATAAGGACCGCGACCCGTTATCTATATGGAGATAAGAACCAACGGTATCAAGAAAGTTGTAGACGCCACACTCAAGAACGAGAGAGAATTGTGAGTGATAAGTCAGAGATCAAAGAACCAAAGAGAAAACGCTCTCAATATTAATTTTATCAAAAAGTTCCGAAATAATACATCCAAGCGGCTCTTAAATACTAAAAGAAATCTAAACCCTAAACGGAAAAGAAAGTCTAAAACTTTAAGGAAATAAACTGATATGTTGCAATTCGGAAATAATTAAAAAAAACAGAAATATGTTGCAATTCGGATTCCTCCAATCCTAGGTTGTTCCACACGCCCAAGCCTCTTGTTCACATGCCCAAGTATCTTTATTTAGCCCAATTAGTTGTCTTGATAATGTTAACTAAGCCTTGGTCTTCATATGGGCCCATCTTGGACTTCAATATTTCAGAATTAGTCCACGTTTCTTGAATCAAGCCATTGAGTGCTTCTTTGAATCTCTTAGCCCTTGCCCTTGTTATTGGCCCAACTGGTACATGCAATGGATCTTTTGATGCAGCCCCTTTATTCTCATCATTCCCTCCTTCTTGAAAAGGATTTGTCCTCAAATCGTCACCTACATCAAAAGGAGACAAATCAGAAACATTAAAGCTTGCACTAATATTGTACTCACCTGGAAGGTCTAGCTTGTAGGCATTGTCATTGATCCTTGCAATCACTTGAAATGGACCATCTCCCCTTGGAAGTAGTTTAGAACGCCGCTGAACCGGAAACCGTTCCTTCCTCATATGCAACCACACCCAATCTCCGGGCTCGAACACAACTTTCTTGCGCCCCTTATTTGCTTGGTTGGCATATTGCTCAGTTCTTCTCTCGATATTCTGCCGAGTTTTCTCATGGATTTGCTTAACAAAATCTGCCTTTTCCTTTCCATCCAAGTTAACATGCTCATTCATAGGTAAAGGAATTAAATCCAAAGGCGTTAAAGGATTAAAACCATACACAATTTCAAAAGGCGAAAAATGAGTTGCAGAATGCATACTTCTATTATAAGCAAACTCTACATGCGGCAAACAATCTTCCCATGTTTTCAAGTTCTTTTGTATTATAGCACGCAACAAGGTAGACAAAGTCCTATTAACTACTTCAGTTTGACCGTCAGTTTGTGGATGACAAGTAGTAGAAAATAAAAGTTTAGTTCCTAACTTACCCCACAATGTCTTCCAAAAGTAGCTTAAGAACTTAGCATCTCTATCGGAAACAATTGTCTTAGGCATGCCATGCAATCTAACAATCTCTTTGAAAAACAATTCAGCAATATGTGATGCATCATCAGTTTTGTGACAAGGAATGAAATGTGCCATTTTAGAAAACCTATCAACAACCACATATATAGAATCCCTACCCTTTTTTGACCTAGGCAAACCCAACACAAAATCCATCGAAATATCAATCCATGGTCCACTAGGTATAGGCAAAGGAGTATACAAACCATGAGGCTTAATCTTAGACTTAGCTTGTCTACAAGTAATGCACTTCTCACAAATTCTTTCTACATCGCGTTTCATATGAGGCCAAAAGAAGTGTTCATGCAAAACATCTAATGTCTTAGCTATACCAAAATGCCCCATCAAACCTCCCCCATGAGCTTCTCTAACAAGTAATTCACGCAAAGAACTCTTAGGCACGCACAACTTAGTTTCTCTAAACAAAAATCCGTCATGCCTATAAAACTTACCAAATGCTACTTTTTCACATGCATTGAATACATTACCAAAATCAGAATCTTCCACGTACAATTCTTTAATGTAGTCAAAACCAAACAATCTTGCATCTAAAGTAGAAAGTAAGACGTACCTTCTAGACAAAGCATCTGCTACAACGTTTTCCTTACCTTTTTTGTACTTGATCACGTACGGAAATGTTTCTATGAACTCCACCCACTTGGCATGCCGCTTATTTAGCTTGTGTTGCCCCTTTAGATGCTTCAAGGATTCATGATCCGTGTGAATCACAAATTCTTTCGGCCAAAGGTAGTGTTGCCAAGTTTCCAATGCCCTAATCAGAGCATACATCTCCTTGTCATATGTAGGATAATTCAATGCTGCTCCACTTATCTTCTCACTAAAATATGCAATGGGACGTCCTTCTTGCATTAGCACGGCTCCAATACCTATTCCTGAAGCATCACACTCAATCTCAAAAGCTTTAGCAAAGTTAGGCAAAGCAAGCAAAGGTGCATTAGTTAGTTTTTCCTTAATCAGGTTAAATGCCTTTTCTTGTTCATTACCCCACTTAAAACCCACATTCTTTTTGATAACTTCAGTTAAAGGTGCGGCTAGACTACTAAAATCTTTCACAAACCTCCTATAGAAACTAGCCAGCCCATGAAAACTTCTCACTTGTCCTACATTTGTAGGTTTCGGCCACTCCTTAATTGCCTTAACCTTTTCTTCATCAACCCCAATCCCCTCAGCACTAACAATAAAACCTAGAAAAACAAGTCTATCTGTGCAAAAGGTACACTTTTTGAGATTAGCAAACAACTTTTCCTTCCTTAAAACATCTAAAACAAGTTTTAAATGTTCAACATGCTCATCTAAGTTTTTGCTATAAATCAGAATGTCATCAAAGTAAACAACCACAAATTTTCCAATAAAAGCACGTAAAACATGGTTCATTAATCTCATAAAAGTACTTGGTGCATTAGTTAATCCAAAAGGCATAACTAACCACTCATACAACCCATATTTTGTTTTAAAAGCAGTTTTCCATTCATCACCTTCTTTCATCCTAATTTGATGATATCCACTTTTAAGATCGATTTTAGTAAAAACACAAGAACCATGCAATTCATCAAGCATATCATCTAATCTAGGAATAGGATGTCGATACTTTACAGTGATATTGTTGATGGCTCGGCAATCAACACACATCCTCCATGTTCCATCCTTCTTTGGCACAAGCAATACGGGAACCGCACAAGGACTCATGCTCTCACGTACATACCCCTTTTCCATGAGCTCACTAACCTGCCTTTGAAGTTCCTTTGTCTCCTCGGGATTACTTCTGTATGCGGGTCTATTTGGGATGGGTGCTCCGGGTACAAAATCAATTTGGTGCTCTATTCCCCTTATTGGTGGTAAACCAATAGGCATCTCCTCGGGAAACACTTCATCAAAGTCCTGCAAAAGAGAAACAACAACACTAGGCAAAGAAGGGTTAATTTCGTTAGTACTAAAATAAGCCTCTTTGTACAAGAGTACAATCATTGGCTGATTTGAAAATAAAGCCTTTTTGATCTCACCCTCTCTTGCATAGAAGTTCACTTTTTTTATCATCAGCTGAGTTTTCTTTTTCTTTTTCTTTTTCTTTTTTTGCTGTTTCAATCTCTCTTTCTTTTGTCTCTCTTTGTTTTGAACTCTCACTCTCTTTTTTTACTTCTCTCTTTTCTTTTAACCTCACTTGATCTTCATATACTTGTCTTGGGGTTAAAGGTACAAGAGTGATTGGCCTTTTATTGAGTACAAAAGAGTATCTATTGGTATATCCATCATGAGTCACATGCCTGTCAAACTGCCATGGTCTTCCCAAAAGGATATGGCCCGCATTCATTGGCACCACATCACAACAAACTTCATCTTTGTAGTTTCCAATTGAAAATGTAACCAAAACCTGTTTAGTCACCTTGATTTCCCCACTATCATTCAACCATTGTAGCTTATAAGGTTTTGGGTGTTTCAAAGTAGCCAAATTAAGTTTTTCCACCAAAGTAGTGCTAGCCACATTAGTACAACTCCCCCCATCAATAATCATGCTACATACCTTATCATTAACATGGCATCGGGTGTGAAAGATATTGTCACGTTGCACCTCATTGTCTTCCTTGGCTTGAGCACTAAGAGCTCTTCTTGCTACCAAAAGCTCTCCACCCACCGGATACTCAACGTCACGTGCATCCTCCAAAGGTGGCATGGACTCCTCATCAGATTCACCCTCGGATTCAATATCACCATCATCCTTCAAAATCATGACTCTCTTGTTTGGACATTGAGATGCAATATGACCTGCTCCCAAACACTTAAAGCATTTAATATCTCGATTTCTAGAAGGTTGGGAATCTGATTTACCTTGGTTTGATGTGCCTCCAGCCTTATGATCTTTGACAGGTTCGGTCTTGGCCTTGAAACTAGGTTGATCATCTCTCTTGTTCCAATTCGGTTTCCATGGGGAAGAACCCGAATGTTGCCCAACTCGTGTGGAACTCTTCCTCTTCAATTGTTGTTCCACTTTAACGGCCATGTGCACCATGTCATTCAGCTCAACGTAATGTTGCAACTCCACCACATTTGCAATGTCTCGATTTAGTCCGTTTAGAAACCTAGCCATAGTAGCCTCTCGATCCTCCTCGACATTGGCTCGAATCATGGCTATCTCCATCTCTTTGTAATAGTCTTCAACACATTTGGTCCCTTGTGTAAGACTTTGTAATTTTTGAAACAAACCCCTATAGTAATGACTCGGAATGAATCGCTTCTTCATAACAGCCTTCATCTCTCCCCATGTTTCAATAGGCCTTTCTCCATTCCTTCTCCTACTCACAACCAGTTGATCCCACCAAACAATGGCATAATCGGTGAATTCTATGGCTGCCAACTTCACTTTCTTCAATTCGGAATACTCATGGCAATCAAACACCAATTCTACTCTTTTCTCCCACTCCAAATAAGCTTCAGGATCGGTTTTACCTTGGAAACTTGGAATCTTCACCTTAATGCTTCCCAAGTTGTTATCAACCCTCTCTCCATACCTATCTCCTCTATTCCCATACCTAACTCCTCTATTCCCATACCTAACTCCTCTACCTTCCATTCCATACCTAAACCTCCCTACACCCACATTAGACATGCGATCATCCTCCTCCATGTCATTATCATCCCCGTAGTAATCATTAACTTCTTCTCTAACCGGAACTCTCTCTCTCCTATGTGCTTGTGGAATGGGTTGTGGCTGTTCCGCACGTGCGTTTTCCACTTGATCTAAGCGCTCATGTAATTGATCCAATTCCCCTTCATCATCCGTCTCATCTCCCCTACTAATGCCTCCTTCCAAAGCTTTAAATCCACCGGAATGGAAGACTCCTCAGTAGTGCCTTTATCTTTATTGTCGGACATGTTTTCCTGCAGGAAAAAGATTATAAAAAAAAAAAAAACCTCACGGCACTCCCTCACGTGTTTTTTTGCTCGAGTAATCAGTTCACTCAACACTCGTGTTTCACTCAATAAATTCGGCTTTTACCCTCAGATGAGCTCACACTCTCTTGCCTTTTTCCACTCTTCTTCGTTCACTACTTTAGTTCTTTTAGGACACTCACAAGACAGCTCAAGAAGTGAAGAATAGGACCAGAATAACAATGACAATTTTTTTTTTTTTTTTTTTTTTTTTTTTTTTTTTTTTTTTTTTTTTTTACCCTACTTGATCAAATGGAATCAAGCAAAGATCGGAATTTTTTTTTTTTTTTTCTTCTTTTCAACGGATCTGATCGATATTTTTTTTTTTTTTTTTTTTTTTCAACGGAATCAAAGAAATAAAATTAGAAAGAAGAACAAGGATAGATCAAACCTGATTTAGAAGCCTAAGCTCTGATACCAACTGATATGAACCTCACCAAGAGCAGTGAGACCCGGAACCAATATATGGTAACGAAGGATCGTTTTCTAATTCAAGTTTATAACAAAGATCAATATAAGGACCGCGACCCGTTATCTATATGGAGATAAGAACCAACGGTATCAAGAAAGTTGTAGACGCCACACTCAAGAACGAGAGAGAATTGTGAGTGATAAGTCAGAGATCAAAGAACCAAAGAGAAAACGCTCTCAATATTAATTTTATCAAAAAGTTCCGAAATAATACATCCAAGCGGCTCTTAAATACTAAAAGAAATCTAAACCCTAAACGGAAAAGAAAGTCTAAAACTTTAAGGAAATAAACTGATATGTTGCAATTCGGAAATAATTAAAAAAAACAGAAATATGTTGCAATTCGGATTCCTCCAATCCTAGGTTGTTCCACACGCCCAAGCCTCTTGTTCACATGCCCAAGTATCTTTATTTAGCCCAATTAGTTGTCTTGATAATGTTAACTAAGCCTTGGTCTTCATATGGGCCCATCTTGGACTTCAATATTTCAGAATTAGTCCACGTTTCTTGAATCAAGCCATTGAGTGCTTCTTTGAATCTCTTAGCCCTTGCCCTTGTTATTGGCCCAACTGGTACATGCAATGGATCTTTTGATGCAGCCCCTTTATTCTCATCACCAAAAGGATGGAACAAGCCCATGAAGGTGTAAGCGAAACCCTAAGTGGCAACAAGCTACATCACAAGTTCAATAGGCTTACGAAAAACTCACCAAAAGCACATGCTAAAGGCATCACACCCAACTAATTAAAGGTTGAAAATTTGGACATGCAACAAATTGAAAAAATTGGAGACTAAAAAGACTCAAGACTCTTAAAAAACGACTCGACAAGGCGTCTACACCCCAAAACCAAAACTCAACAGTGTCCCCAATGTTGGAAATAAAATAGCCCGGTCTAGCGGTGTGCACCTTACAAGACATAAAAAAACCCTAGGCACTAATTATCCGCAATCAATGCCCCAAAAATAAAAGGACTCAAAAAGGCTCTACTAATAAAGGCAATCAATACAATATATCATAAAAGCGCAATGACACACATTTCAACCTATATCAAGCATATTCTCAAAATTGGCGAAATGGGGGCACAACAACCCTCAAACTGGATCCTATCATAAGGTCAAAACATGTACAAGTATGTATATGATCAAAACCCCCAAACCAAATTAGGTTACATATGCAAATAATCATGTATACTCTCATGCATCAATCATGAGCCTTTGGCTCGTATCATCATCCAAAAATGAATAAATGCAATAATCCACACATGTGATCAAAAATCAAGAATATATATCCATCCATATCAATAAGATATTTCAAAACCACAACTCTCAACAATTTAATCGATTAGGCACAAGATCTAATGGTAGAAATCTCCCTTAATGGAAGATAGGTTCTTTGCCCATTTTATGAGCACTCTTTGCTTGTTTTCCGAGACATGCAAGTTGTCATGTTTCTTCCCAAGAAATGAAAAACCTAGCTTTAAGCACAAAAAACTACCAAAAGATAATTAACAAATGCAAAGATATTCAACCATATTACACGATCTAAACATCCTTAATTAATCTATCCTCACAAAATACTACTAAATAAAAACATCCTAGCTAAGAATACGAAAAAAGTAAAAGAGTTTAAAACAAATGGCATGAAAAATAAGACAAACGGACGGATCAATCCTCGTCCGATGACTCAGCCTTTGCTTTAAAGGATGTCCCCTTTCCCTTCGGGTCTAGCTTTGCTTTGGTCCTCTCTTCATATTCTCTCATGGTCATCTCCATTACCGCCTGGAGCTCTCCCGCATTTGGACCAATGATTGGGCTTCCTATAGGTGATGACGAAGGGGCAGGTCTCTTTTTCTTGTTTGAGTAACGGAGAGACCGAACTCTTTCCTCATGCCGATGATGTTATCCCACACATCAGCGAAACTCCTAATGGTTTCTACTCTACCGTCAACAATCTGCTTCCTATTCTCAAGGACTTCAGTCCTGAGGTTTTGAATTCCCACCAACAAAGTCTACCAAAGAACTCCTTCAGAAGACTCCTGCGTATGTGAGGGCATCTGGTCATAGTCCATATAGTCTTGGTTGAACCCCATCTACATTGGAACCACATTCGCTTGTCTGCTTAAGCTAGCCCCATGAACAGTCTTCTTCTTACCAGTTCTTACTCTGACACCAGATGGGTCCCTTCCTCTTACTTGGTTGTTCTAGGTGACCATATCAACTGGCCCTTAACCATCTTCAAAAGGATCACCCACGAAATCTACCCCTGCCTCCTTACAAAAAGCAGTGATTAGGCTAGGGAATATGAGAGGCTGCTTATCCACCATAATGATCCCTAGTTCAAGAATCTCCCTCTTGACCACAAACCCAATGTCGATAAACTCTCCATGCTAGATGCAATGAAGGATGGTGGTTGCGTTGAAATTGACTGAAGTCCTATGCTTCTTGGGAGAGAGTGTGAGATGAAGATGTGCTAAAAACCCAATTCCAACTTCAAGTTGGTGTGCTTCATGCGGTAGTCTGGGGCTACCCAGAACTCCATGGGTCTGATCACTAAGTCATTCGCAAACTCAATATTCCATGTCATGAACAATTTGTTCCAAGTGACTCCACCACGAAGTCTTCCCATAGATTCCTCATCATCTGGGAGCTCGGTCTTATAGTACCTATTGATGTTAGTTATGCTTATCCGAACCTCCACTCCTCGGACCATTACCGTTGCAACTCGCTGGAAGTCCTCAGGTACCATACTAGCATAGAACTCCTCAACTACTCTTCTGCAATATCTAGGAGGGTTACTAACAAAAGTTTCCCACCCCCTCATTTCAACTACTTGAGGTATAAGATTGGTATCTAGTTCTTGCATTGCTATCCCTCTTTCTTCAACAATATTTGATCAAACAAAAATTGGTATGATTTTGGCCCTCATTTCCTTCTCTTTATGTTTGATTCTCGAGCAATATCCCATGATTTAATAGTGTGAATTAAGTATTTTCAGGTATTTCTAAAGATAAGGGGCATTGGTGTAATTTTGGTCATTTAGGGGTGAAACTGCAATTATTGAGGGAAGATTGAAGATATTGCGATTTAGAAGAATACATGGGACTGTCCGTAATTTGCCAATCAAAGCATGCAAAAGGCACCACGTCAGATAAGTTATGCAGTGCATTTTATAGTGGGTTGGGCCTCTGAATGAGCCCTATTCCACTTCTAAGTGCACCCCAAAGAGAGACAAGTGACTTGAGCCCAAGTACACCCCAGGCCAATGCTAAGCGCACCCCAAAGAAGTCAAACAGCCCATGTCAGCAATCAAAATGATGCGGTGCGTTTGAGGCAGGCTTAGGCCTCTAAATGTGCCCCAGTCTACTTCTAAATGCACCGTATATGAGACAAAAAGGAAAGCGTCTACATGCACCCCTACTCAGTGCTAAACGCACCCCATTTGTCTTCAACCTACAGCTTTCCCTCACGCGTGCAGACCAGCCATGATGCCCCCCCTAAACCCTAACTGCAGCTGTAGGAAAACACTCTTCCCGTCCCCATTTCTAGCCGATTTATGGCCCAATCGAATGGCGGTGATCGTGTGATAACAATGGACCCTTTTTTTGGTCTGCCAACCACCGAATCTCCAGCCATGATCTTCCAATCACGTCGCCCCTCCATCGCCTTCAATCCAAACCGCGAAAAGGAGTTGTTTTTGGCCCTAATTGCGTCGCCCCAAGAAGTCGCCACGAAGCCACCGTGAGAAATATCATGGCGTTCATCTTTGATTGGCTTAATTGGTGGGGAAAATTAAGGAAAGGCCCCCTTGAGAGGCCAAAAGGGAAATTTGACAAATCTAGGGGGTGTTTTGTTAATTGACCATCCGTGACCTAATTTGAAAACCCGATAAATACATCACTATTTTCCCCTTTTGAACAACTCTTGATCAATCAACTCTTGACAATCAAGAAACCTCATTTCTTCCACCATTTCTCCTCTCCAATAAACATCTAGGTTTGTAAGGTTCACTATTTGTATTGGCTTGATTCCATTGGAAAATACTCTATGATTGTATTAGTTGTTGCTTAGGACATTATTTGAAGAAAGGAAGCTCAAAGAGTGAAGAGCAATGTCTAGTGCAAAAGTCGTCTTCAAGAGGTGAAAATTGTCAAAGGTAAATCTTGACTTCCACCCGCTTGCAAGGCGTTAGCGCACACACACACAATTCATACATGTGTGTCCCTGCATCGTGGTTCAAACATTTAGTATAACACATTCACACACTTCATAGCATGCTCATGCATTGATCTTGTATTGACAAACATTGTGAAATTGCATGCTTTGTGACTATCTCTTTGATATGGCATGTTTGTGTGAATATGTGTTTATTTGTTTTCGTATTTTGTGTTTAGGACTTGAACATGCTCTTATTTAATGCCTTATTGAGTTCCGGTCGTTTCGGTTACTCATTCATAAGGTTTCGAGTCCAAACAAGTTGACTATGCTACTTTTCGTTCTCATTTGTTGTGTTGATTTCATCATCGGATTCCGAGATGATTTCTCAACCATTTTTCAAAGTTGATAGTCATAGTCGTGCGTGAGGGAGTCACGGTTCGTAATCCGAAAACGGATTCGAAATCGGAGGTCGGATGCTCAAGATATGGGCCAACGAACCGAGGGAGCGCACGAGAGAAGTGTGAATCACGTGTGGCCACTTGGCCAGCCCGTGAGGGAGGCCGTGGGCCCCACGCGCCCCCCACGGGGTGCTGATGTGGCAGCACATGATTCGCTCGGAAAATTTCTCCTTTCCCTCCTTTTAAGCCAACCTCCTTCCCTCCACACTTATGCAATTTTTTTTAAGAACACTTGATTCTCGCATCAGTTTTTCTACAATTTTTGTTTACTTGTTTTGATCATATCTCTCTCATACGAACTCGAAATCATTCGATTCAAAAACCAAAATTTTTGGTCTCGAAGAGAGCTACAAACCCCAAGCATTTCCAGAGGCAGTTGACTTCGGCATTGTTCTCAGCTGGTCCATTTCCAGTCCGTGGTCAGTTGTATGTTTCAACTTTTTTCTTTTTCAATTTCATCTTTGATCATCTATTGATTCTTTCCATTTGATTGATGAAATTTGTTAAGAAGTATGTTAGATCACATGCTAGGGTTATTTGATCATTTGTTAATTGAGTTTTAGCTTTGTGATTAGTCTTGAACATTTATGTGCTAAACTTGATCTATCATGAAATTGATTCTAGAAAAATATATGAGTGATGTGCTTCATGTTATTTTCCATGTTTTATTTCATGATCTAAGAACTAGGTTTTTAGTGTGCTAAATTGAATATTCATTCCTTTGTTCTTATTGATTTGCATGTCTTGATTTCTAGATAACTTTTGTGATTGTGTGTTGAAATCATATTCTAGACTATCATTGAACATGTACATTTTGCTTGATTGATCATCTAGCTTAATTTGTTTGTGTTTGCATCACTTGCATCACTTTAGATCATAGCCTTGCGTTAGGTTGAAGTCTCTAGCAAAGTGAGTGAAGCTTTGTGGATAGAGCAAGGGAGCCTTGATTAGAGTCGGGAGGACTCGGATAATCAAGCAAGGAAGTCTTGTCTAGGGTCGGGAGGATCCGGATAGGCAAGCAAGAAATCTTTCTAGAGACGTGAGCGTCTTGGATAGGAAGTTGCTTTCTAGAGGTGTAGGACACATCTCGGATAGGAAGTAGGCTTGGTGATTCACTAGCCCGAGGGTAGATTAGGAGTTGATAGCTTGAGCGGATATCATGAGTGATAGCTTGAGTGTGTAAGTCCTTTTCACATAGTGGATTGCTTCGCCGGTGGTTGTGGTATCAACCCGTGGATGTTTCCTCATTGAGGTTTTACCACGTTAAAATCATTGTGTTCAATTTTGCTTTACTTTTCTTTATCTTCCATATATTACATTGATTGCATTTCTTGTAAATTGATTTACTCTTGTCTTAGTGTAATCAATTCATTTGCTAAATCTAATCAAGTGTGCATTTGCCTTGTAATTTTCCGCATTATTTTTAATTGGAAGAATTTGGAGCCTATACCTATTCACCCCCCCCCCCCCCCCCCCCCCCCCCCCCCTCTAGGTATATTTCACTACTACATTAAGGGAAATTTCAAGGTTACTTCACCTAAATCACTCCTCTCTTCCCATCTTCTCCACCCATTTTCCTTTGTCACTTTCCTTATGACTCCACCTATCTAGACATATCCTCATCACCCAATCTTTGCACAAGATTCAAGCAAAGAAGCTCAAAGAAGGATTAAGCTTACAAGAGAGACCCAACGGTGATTTCTCTACAGTTTACTTCATTTTCTTGTTTATGATTATGTGTAATTAAACCCACCCCCCACCCCCCCCCCCCCCCCCCCCCCCCCCCCCCCCAAAAAAAAAAAAAAATAAATAAATAAATAAATAAAATAAATAAATAAATAAATAAATTTAGGGGGATGATTTGAGAGACTTTTTGGACATGAGTATTTATTAAAGCTTTGAATATTATGTTTGTACAATTATAGTTTTATTCACATTTTAATTAGATCTTGGTGATTATGTGTAATTAAACCACCAACCACCCCCCCCCCCCCCCCCCCCCCCCCACCCCCCCCCCCCCCCCCCACACCAAAAAAAAAAAAATAATTAGGGGGATGATTTGAGAGACTTTTAGACATGAGTATTTATTAAAGCTTTGAATATTATGTTTGTACAATTATAGTTTTATTCACTTTTTAATTAGATCTTGCACTTATGTGATTGATGCTCCTAGTTAAAGAATCGGTTACTTCGCTTATGGTAGTTTACCTCGCTTATATTATAATATAAGGAAAGCGCCCTTTTCTTTCACTTGTCTTCTTTGGCCCCTTGATCGATAGGTGTTAGCCAGCCCATTTTCCCTGTCCCATGGATTTCGCATCACTCTTACTGGAAGGTCTGCACGATAGACTTGCTGCTGTTAGTTACGTTAGGGGCCTGATTGAACCAAAAATCGATTATTTAATAACCAATCCTTATATACATTACCAGGTAACATCTTTTTTAGCAAATGAGCATCGTTAGTGAACTGGACACAAAGGCCTGTAGTCATTTGGCCGGTTATTGAAAGAAAAAAGCTTGCATCTCTTCTAGAATTACGTTTAACGTCCCTTGCTTTTGCTTTCCCTAAAGACATTCAAGTCTCGTCTTGTCCAACGCTGGTGCAAATTGAGATCAAGAACAACGTTCGGATCGGTTTAGAAAGAGATTGGGTCGGAAAATCCACCTTCTTCGCGGGCGAACTCCCCAGAGAATGCTTCCCAGGCAAATAAACCTTCCCCTGTGGACTTTCCGCATCTTCACGGAGAATTCAATTTCACCGGGTCCATGTCGGAGACAGCGGGGCAGTCGTTACAACCATTTGTGCAGGTCGCTACTTATGCGACAAGGAATTTCGCTTGAGTTATTGACACACTTGTTAATTGCAATATGTTATAGGATTTACTTGTGATAAAATTGATTGAGTTATTGACACACTTGATTGATTATAGCACATAATAAATAGGATAGGCTTTTAGAGGGATGATCAACCACGATTGCCTAGGTCTTTGATCGTCACTAACCGATCCCACCTTGACCTCCTTTCCTTAATCGGTTAGGCATTTTGGTGGGAAGTTGTTTAGAGTTCGTAGTGACGGCCTAAACAACACTTTCGAATGAGATCGATCCTTGATTGTGTAGATTGTACGTTAATGAAGTCTTATATGAATTGTTCATAGTCCATTAGCTACTCTATCATTTCCCTATAATTCCTATTAATTGTTTAATCATTTTCTTATCTAGGTTGTTGATATTGGATTCCTATCTATTCATTTTCTCTTTGCATTTTGTTATTTTTATTTTCTATGTATGTTTGATGATTTCTTAAACCATACACCATTCAAACTACCATGATTTACTTTATCGCATTTAATTACACTATAAGAAATTTAGCCTTTTACAAGGCGCACGTATGTTGTTGATACGCCTGTTGCCAAAAGTTCCAAGGTTTTTCGCAACGTGCAATGTATGTAGTCGTAGAAAAAATTACAACGTACTACACATGTTGTCATTGACATTTACCGCAACGCACGATTGATGTATGTTGTCTTACCATGCATTGTCTTAGACAATTTTTCCATATGTTGTCTTAGGTAGTTTTCGCAACGTGCATTGTAGGTTGCATTAGACAATTTTCACAACGCGCATTGTACGTTGTCTTAGGTTTAGAAAAAAAAAAAAAAAAAATTTAAACCCAATTGGGCTACCCCCCACTAGGCCCGATGACTATCCAGCCCTAGACCCTTTGTATTTTAATCACACACACACATTGTTCATATGGGGGTTTGAACCTAAGACAAACACCATCCCTATGAGAGACTTTACCATTCTGCTGTGAGTTTAACTTTGTTAAATATTACGCACTTATTTATATATATAACATATATATGTTATAAAAAAAATTAATTCAATAATTTAGTGAAAAAATTAATAATTTTTATTAGTTGATAAATTAAACTCATTATGATAATCATTTTAATTATTTTATGATTAACAATTAAACATTATCAAAATTTATCCCATTATTTAATGAAAGGGCTTAGTTACTATAAATGTTCCATATATTTACAAGTTAAATTGTTAGTCATTTGATTTCTACCATGATCTATGAAAGTTAAATATTTAAAAATAAAATAACTTTATATCATAATTACTCATGTTACTATACATGTCGTATAATAGTTAAATCCTTTTATTTGAAATAAAAAAAACAATCGGGTTAGGGGTCTATCGAAACTGAAATTCCCTTAAGCAATATAGTGTAAAATATACCTAGAGGGGGGGTGAATAGGTATTTACTCAAATTCTTCCAATATTAAAAATGATGCGGAATACAACAAAGAAAATGCACACTTGATTAGATTTAGCAAATGAATTGATTTCACTAATACAAGAGTTAATCAATTACAAGATATGCAATCAATGTAAGATATGGAAGATAAAGAAAAGTAAAAACAAAAATGAACACAAGTATTTTTACGTGGTAAAACCTCAAAGAGGAAACATCCACGGGTTGATACCACAACCACCGGCAAAGCAATCCACTATATGAAAAGGACTTACACACTCAAGCTATCACTCATGATATCCGCTCAAGCTATCAACTCCTAATCTACCCTCGGGCTAGTGAATCACCAAGCCTACTTCCTATCCGAGATGTATCCTACACCTCTAGAAAGCAACTTCCTATCCAAGACGCTCACGTCTCTAGGAAGATTTCTTGCTTGACTATCCGAGTCCTCCCGACTCTAATCAAGACTTTTTGCTTGACTATCCGGACCACATGTCCTAGTCAAGACTCCCTTGCTCTACACAAAGCTTTACTCACTTTGCTAGAGACTTCAACCTAATGCAAGGCTATGATCTAAAGTGATGCAAATGATGCAAGCACAATCAAATTAAGCTAGATGATCAATCAAGCAAAATGTACATGTTCAATGATAGTCTAGAATATGATTTCAACACACAATCACAAAAGGTTATCTAGAAATCAAGACATGCAAATCAATAAGAACAAAGGTATCAATATTCAATTTAGCACACTAAAAACCTAGTTCTTAGATCATGAAATAAAACATAGAAAATAACATGAAGCACATCACACATATGTTTTCTAGAATCAATTTCATGATAAATCAAGTTTAGCACATATATGTTCAAAACACATCACAAAGCTAAAACTCAATTAACAAATGATCAAATAACCCTAGCATGTGATCTAACGTACTTCTTAACAAATTTCATCAATCAAATGGAAAGAATCATAATGATCAAAGATGAAATTGAAAAAGAAAGTTGAAAATCAAAACACTGACCACGGACTGAAATGGACAGCTGAGAAAAATGCCGAAGTCAACTGCCTCTTGAAATGCTTGGGGTTTGTAGCTCTCTTCGAGACCAACAATTTTGGTTTTTGAATCGAATGATTTCGCAGGATTAAGCCAATACAAATCATAACCTACAGAAACCTAATGATTTTAATCATTACAACACACGACTCATAATGCAACTCCTATTATATTAGACAAGTCTCTATATTTTAAAGTTTAAAGGGAAAAGTGAGAAGTTGAAACAAATCTCGGTGTGTAATATAATTATCCAGAGGGGGGGGGGGGGGGGGGGCGGTGAATGATTTTTCATCGTTATTACCCAATTTTCGCTAAAGTCAATATTTAC